>APFE031231011.1:0-10780 GCA_000404065.3 Pinus taeda
CTTTCCTTTCTAGATATCCTTCTATCTAAAAAATAAGGGAAACTTGGGTTCCAAGTCTTTATGAAGTAAACTCACACAGAGAGATATTTGCATGCTAATTCCCATCACCACCCTAAACCAAAAAAATCGTTATCATTAAAACCTTAACCACCAGGGCTGCTAGAATATCAGACCGTGACCATCTAAATCTTGAGCTTAACCATCTTCACAAAGTTTTTGAACAAAATGGTTATAATAAAAACGCCATTAACAAGGCCATGCACCAATCCCTAAACATAAATAATCAAAACAACAAAGATAAAGAACATAAATACAAAAACCCCAGAATCTCCCTTCCTTATATAAAAGGCACCACAGACAAAATTTCTAAAATTCTAAACAAACATAATATCAATGTAGCCATCACCCCCTAACAACATCAGACAATTTTTCGAATTTGTCAAGAGCCCATAAACCCTAACCATCAAAAAGGTGTTTACATTATACCATGTTCATGTGGGAAAGAATATGTAGGAGAAACAGGAAGATCGTTTAACATTCGAATCAAAGAACACCACTAACCTACGAAGAGAAAAAACCTTAAATCTGCCTTAGCATATCATGTTCACTCTTCCCAACACTACATTTGTATGGAAGAAGCCAAGTTAATTAAAAAAGAAGACCATCATCTTAAAAGAAAGGTCAAAGAAGCCATCAAAATAGAAAAAAGGAAAAACAACCTAAATCGAGATGATGGCTTAAAACTTAGCAAAGCCTAGAAACCATTATCGTAAGCCCTAAATTTTTCACTCATTTATTTCCTTTAATATACGCTGTGAATCAATACACATAATAACACCATAATAATAAAATTTTATTCCAAAAATTTATAAGATTCATTTAACAACAATATAAACCCTAATAACCATCCGACCATAATAATGAATGAGTTATTATCTCATAACTTATTCATTCCCTATAAATCAACTTACTCAAAAAAAAAAAAATCTGAAAGTTAATGAAATCTTTAACAACAAATATAATAATCTAAAAAACCTTATCCTCGTAAAAAGTTAGAAAACCTTAACTAATATAAACACTAATATAACCTATTAGAATAATTAAATAAGTCTTAATGAATAACCATAATAAATGAATCAAATTAATAATTAAACTAACGGATCATCACATTAAATAAACAATAAATAAATCATATTTATATTCTTCAAAAAAAAATAATAATAATAATAATAGAGAATCAATCCTGAGATGTCCATCTAACACCAATTAAATAATTATAAAAACAAAGTAGATAAACATAAGTCATCCTTAAATTAAAACTCATTAATCTACATTCTAATCATACTTCCAAAATTTTAAAACAATTTTAAAATTTTACATTTAAATCCATTAAATAAATATGTTAATATTATAATTAAATACAAACATTAAAATAAAAGTCAACATACTAAATAATTTAAACATTAATAATCCCAATTTTCATAAGAAAATCAAATTAATTCCTAACCAAATCATTTATTAAACAAATATTAAATATAAAATAAATAAGGCCGACTTAATATTATTCCTTTCCAAAATCTATATTTGCACATACATAAGTTTCAGCTCTACAATACATCATTAATCTTCTCTTATACTATTAGCATATCCCTAGAAGATGGACTCACTTAGAAGTCCGAAACATTGGGTTAATTAAAAACTCCACTAACAGGTTATTCATGCTTCATCTAAAAATCTTCTCCCGACCTGTATGGATTCACTATTTAATAACGCTAAATTCTTCAATTATTTGGAAAGTGGTTACCTCATATTTTTATTTCTTAGAAGAAGGTCTGGTTTGGAAATTTGGTGATGGCTATCGATTAAGAGTTGGTTTGGATCCTTGGCTGGGAAGTTAACTTGATCATAGGTTATCTCCTAAATGGGTGGAATTTATTTATGGTTTAGGACATTGAATCTTAAATCATTTTGTGGATCCTCATTATGGAAACTAGTGGGAACAAGATTGGTTGACTTATGAATAGTTGGGCCTTCCTCGGGCCTTCCATGGACAATGGAACATATTTACTAATACATTACGAAGCGCACGTATAAAAATATCCTAAGACTCTGATGAATTAGTATGGTCTCATGATCCAAATGGACAACATACTCCTAAAGTAGCCTACTTGGTTTTGATGGTTGATAGAATTCAGGGTGTTCAAGGAGACTGGTGGAAACTAATCTAGAAACTGAAGAGCCCATAAAAATAAATAAATAAATAAAAAGACTCTTTATGTGGTGTGCTCTCTCAACCAAATTTCCCACGATAGACAATTTTAACATAAAAAATCTTCATGGAGCAAATAGATGTGCACTACACAAAGAGCATGAAGAATCAATAAATCACCTATTTTTACAATGCACATTTTTAAGGGTTGTTTGGCAAGTCCTACATAATAGATCTGGAGAAAAAAAATTATGACATGGTGATGAGCTAATGGAGGTATCATATCAATGGATTTATGTCAGGGGAGTGAAGCCTTATATTGTTATCCCTTTACTTTTTTGATGGGGCATTTGGTTAGCTAGAAATAATGTCATTTTTCATTATCATCATGTTCATGTTCATTTTGTGGTTTCTTAGATCATAGGTTTATTTGAACTTCTTCCAAAGAAGATTTGGGCACAAAATGAGAGACATATTAACCTGATCAACATAAATAGGGATAAGACTTTTGGCTTATTTTGATGGGGCATCTCAGAGGGAGCCAAATTTATGTGGTGGGGGAGCCAAACTTTCCTATTTGATAGTCATTCTTTTACTATCAAAATGGGGCTTGGAGCTAGATCAAATAATTATGCAGAATTAAAGGCCCTGAATTTACTATTGAAGTTTGCCTTTGAAAATGGAGTTCAATAAATACAGAGATTTGATGATCCATTGCTCATTATCAATTGGGTTAAAGGACTTTACAAATGTCACCATTTAACTCTAATTCCTTTGTTGAACGAAGTTATTAAATTAAAATATGCCTTTAATCACTTTAGTATTTAACATATTTACAAGGAGCTCAATACAAATGTCAACAATCTTTCCAAAGAAGGCCTACAGTTGGGTTATGCGCATTGGCTAATTGGAGAGCAGCGAAATGGGTAATTCTATGAGTTCCATCATCATACCTTTATCAAGAGCCAGTTGATGTCTAAAGTAGAAAACAAAACAACTCTTTTTGAACATATATAATAGTTTATTTTACCGCATATATCTATATTGATATGTATATGGACTATATTTAGTCTATTGTGGAAATTTTAAACAATTGTCTATGGGTGGTTTTATCTTTGATTTTTGCATATTAGAATATGTATTTTGAAACTTTTTGTATTGCTTAATGCCATTTTGGAGGATCAAATCCATTTTATGGATCCTTATTTGGAATGCATGCAAGACATATATGTACAAAACTTGATTTTATATGTAAATGCTATATGTAAAAAGAAAAAGTATATAGATCTAAGCAATTACTCAATAAAAATATCAATATTAATATACTAAAGAGAAGGATAAATTATATCAGTGTAGATCAATGTTAACTACAACTTTATCAAACATTGGGATCAAATCTCTTTAAGGTACAAACATAGTTTAAAGTACAAAATTTGAAGAAAGGTTTGCACCTAGAGAGATTTTATCCTTCTCTGGATACTTGATAAATTGGGTTAACATGGATATATGTTGGTTGTGTGTGTGTGTGTGTCAACTTCATGCTAAGTATGCAAGGAATTGCATGTCCTTGATCCTTATTTTGAGCAACAAAATAATAAAATGTTTAACCACATAGTTCTATTTCATTTGCTTTTTATAATAGAAAAGTCTTCTTTAGAAATATAATATTTACATTTGAATTTGTTGTTATTTACATCTATTTAAACTGACTTCTACTTCAAAATATTAATTTAGAAGTTGACATTCATCTTATACCCTAAACTAAAATCAACATATTTAATAAAAGGAATTACACATATCCTTTACTTGAAAAACACAAATAATATAATGTTTTAAATATAATATCTCATCTCTCTTTCTCTCTCTCTCTCTCTCTCTATATATATTATATATAATATTTTTTTCTCACTCACACACTCACACACTCACTCTCACACACCTCAAATTAAATCTCTAACTTTCTTAAGGTATAGAGTACCATTGGTCCTAGTTGGATGCAACTTGTCATTGAAGAATTTCTTAGTTTCAATTGTTGTTATGGAACATTTAACTACTTTTATTTACTAATTAACACATTGGTTATTAATACAAAATAAGTTAACATCTCCTTCACGCTAAACGATAATATCTATTATTTTTATAATGAAATGAAATTAAATTACTTAATACTAAAAATTAAAAAGAAGTTTAGAAGAATTTAAGGAAATTGTTTAACTTTCAATTACTTTCTCGAAAATGGACCAGGAGGATGGGACGGCCGCAGGAACCGCAGGCACGCGAAAGTTTAGGTTAGTCTAAAGCCTATTCTGAAGACTCTCCGCGAACCATAGGGCACGGTTGTCGGTCTATCTCGTTTCACATCCACCGACCACATCTCTGTCGCCATCCCCGCCGTTCCCCCATTTCACGATCACCGCGAAGCTGCAGACAATATGGACGGGCACATGGAAGACCTGGTGGATTACTCAGCGGATCCATTAGAGGACAGCATTATATTTGATAATCCATATTTTGCTGGCTCAGCCGTTCACGGTTCCTCGATCTCTTCACTGGCTCATTCATACCCTAACCCTAACCCTAGTTGTCCCCCCTCTACAGTGACCTCAGATTTCCCCCCCGGTTTAGCCGCACCTCCGCTATCTCCTGGCACGGAACACCTTTTGGCTTCTCTCTCACCCCAGGTTTTGTCTTTCGACCAAGCCTTTCTCCCTCAGGGTGACCCGCCTCTGTCTGCGATCCCTCAATCCTCGGCTCCTAACCCGCAACAATCCCCGGGGATTCGACCCTCCGGCTGTTTCAGTACTCCTGTGATAAATGTGAAGCCTGTTAAGCCCACACCTCCTGAAGGTGGTTCCAGCCCTTTGGTCGACCATCCCTCGGCTCCCCGCACGAAGAAACAGAAGACCAAGTGCATTAAGGCGACCGATAAAGAGATTACGGTCCCGTTCGGAGATCCAGCTGATTTTGGGGCCGCGTCTCTCATGGCTCGATTAGTTCTGGTGGGACACATGAGGGGTCGCACCTTCACTGTGGACAGATTGACAAAATGGATAGAAGAGATCTGGGGCAACCTGCTCAGAGATCTACCTGAGGTCCACATTCTTCCGCGTGGGTGGTTTTCTCTTCACTTCTCCAAGGAGGACTACATCGATCTAGTTCTGGCAAAATATTGGCATATTGAATCTGCACCTGTTCTGCTCAAGTGATGGAGCCCCCTGTTCGATCCAGAGCACGAACAGATTGGAGCTGGTCCACTGTGGGTTCCGCTGCCAGGACTCCCGCTTCAATACTGGAGTGAAGAGGCTCTTCAAAAAATTGGGAATGCACTGAGTACGCATCTGGACCACGACAGGTCATACATTGAATCCAAGCAGAGAACCCTCGCCCGTGTTCTGGTGCACCTGGATACGCGAGAAGGGCTGGAGAAGAAGATCACACTTACATGGAGGAAATTCAGCAGGATTCAGTTACTAGACTACGAGGCATTCCATTTCGGTGCTATCACTGCCATCAAGTTGGGCATTTAGCAAAGGATTGCCCACTACTCAAAAGCCCGGATACATCCCCAAAAATCTCGCCCTCGGTCACGCGGGAAGCTACTCCGATCATCATTCGCGCAACTCAGGGTGGGATACCGGCACAGGAGAAGTCGACGAAAACAAGGCGGAAAGAGCAGAGACCTCCATCGCCTCCACTGACAAGGGCAAGAGCGGCGGCGGCAGCATCACAGGCTCCGGGTACTAGTCACACCCCTGTCTCTTAGTCTTTCGAATGCACATCTGCATTACCATCTACATCTGCATCATGCACTATGGCACATTGTCCCCCATCTGTGCCCCCTCTGAGTGATTCCACCATTCCGCCTACCATATCTCATTCCCCATCCTCTCCATCTTTATCTTCTTCCTCAAGATCATCACACCCTTACTCCCTTCATCCCCGCCCTCTGGTCTCGGGATCCTGTGGGGTTTTAGGCATCATACCCCTGAATTTGGGGTATCAGACCACTCGGGGTCGCAAGTCAGATCTCTCTAAAGCTATTTGGAAAGCCGGTGCAGAAGTTGCATCCGGAAGGCAGTCCACCATAGAAGGGGTCCTTAGAGCAGCACCCACCCCGAGATATGGTCCTCCATGAAGTTCCTATCATTTAACTATAGGGGTTTGGCCAGTGAACCCAAAAAACTAGCCATTCGGAGACTATTTGAATCTGAACAACCTGACATCATTTTTCTCCAGGAAACCCTGGGCCCTGCTGCTTCCATTGAACATTGCCTAAACTCTATGACTCCTCGATGGAAATTTCTGGCCACAGACGCCTCGGGGAGATCGGGAGGCTGGCAATCGGAATCAACCACAGAACTATCAGATTGGATTCTTCCTGGGGTGGGCAAGGGTTCCTTGGGGTGGACATATTCTCGGCGGATCTGGGTGTGGCATTCCGAATTGTGAATATATACGGACCTTGCCAACACAGAGAACCTTTCTGGAACAGACTGTTAAATCTATCCCTTATGACTGCGAGCCACACCATCCTGGGAGGCGATCTGAATTTTTCGCTGGGGTTCCGTGAATCTTGGGGCTCTATGGCACAAGTGGATTCGATCACATACTTCATGAGGAATGCCCTAGAACAAGCAGACTTTGTGGATGTTCCCATGCATCAACCCATGCCTACATGGTGCAATAGGAGAGTGGGAGAAGCTGCATTGGCCCACAGACTTGACCGTTTCCTTCTGAAGGGACCTCTGATTCAGGAACTGCACCACTTCAAACAATGGGTGGGATCTGGGGGTTTATCGGACCACTCCCCTATTCACTTGGAGATCCTTGGGCCTTTGGCTAAACCAAAGGCACCATTCAAATTCAATCATACCTGGCTCCAAGATCAGGACTTCATCAAGCTGGTATCTGATTTCTGGCAGACATACCCTATCAATAGGGAGGCATCATTGGCCAGAGGTTTCTGCAAGAACCTTACGAAGTTAAAACATATTGTCATTAACTGGGCCAAGGAGAAGAACAAAAGGGATTTGGTACAGCTCATATCGGTGGAAGAAGAGCTGAGCTCTATGCTTGATGATAGAAACCTGGGATTCAGATCGGCAGGGGATAAGACTCGACTAATTGCACTTGAAAATCAGCGGGCCTCATTACTTAAACAACAAGAAGAATCCCTCAGGTTACATAGCAGGGCTATTTGGTTAAAAGCAGGGGATGAAAACTCAAAATTCTTCCACAACTTTGCAAAAGGAAGGAAAGTGTCCAACACCATCTGGAGCCTGCCCCACCCAGAAGGGGGTATGGCTGATAATTTTAACAAACTCTCCCAGTTGGGTACCGCTCACTTTCGAGGCTTATTCAGAAATCCTCCAGGTGCAAACTTGGTTGAAATCATTGAAGTGGCTTCACACTTTCCGAGATTTGTAAATGAGGAAGACTCGGAAGAACTCATGAACCCGGTAACCATGGAAGAATTGGAAAGCACTCTCAAATGGTTCAAAAAGGACAAGAGTCCCGGACCTGACGGATGGACGATTGAATTTTATCTAGATTTCTTTGAACAGATTGGCCAGGATCTACTTAGTGTGATTGAGGAATGCAGGATATCGGGGTCTTTATACCATGCAATAAATTCCACTTTCATTGCTCTCATCCCCAAGACGGACTCTCCATCATCATTTGACGATTTTTGCCCTATATCCCTCTGTAATGTCCTCTACAAGATCATCTCAAAAATCATTGCCAATAGACTCAGGCCCATTCTGTCCACTCACAATGCCCCCCATCAATTTGCATTCCTCGAGGACAGGCAGATTCATGAAGCCATTGGGTCTGCTCAGGAGGCCTTACACTCCATCTGGACCAAACATCTCAAGAGTACCCTCCTGAAGATAGATCTCTCTAAAGCTTTCGACAGGGTTAGCTGGCTGTACATAAAGATGATCCTCATTCATCTGGGGTTCCCTATCTCCTTCATCAATTGGATTATGGCCTGTATCTCGACTCCTACTTTCAGCATCCTGATCAATGGATCTGCCTCACATTTCTTTCATTCCGAAAGGGGCCCGAGGCAGGGCTGCCCCCTATCTCCGCTATTGTTCCTCCTAGTCATGGAAGGATTGAGCAGCCTCATCATTTCAACCACAAGGGATGGGACACTCCGGGGACTCAAGATTTCAGAAGAATGCTTCCTCACTCATCTTCTGTTTCTGGATGATGTTCTCATCCTTCTGGATGGAAGCATGAGAGACACGATGACATTCTCCCACATTCTGGCACTATTCTCACAAGCTACGGGAATGCAGGTGAACAGAGCAAAATCTACTATTACAATGACTCGTACATCGGTTAATGAAGCCCAACACGCCCTACAGGCTTTCCCATTCAGCATACACCCGATTGACAGAGGGCTCAAATACCTTGGCTTCTGGTTAAAACCCACATGCCAAAGGATCGCTGACTGGACTTGGTTAATAGCGAAATTAGAGAAACGCCTCACATGCTGGAGCTACAGGTATATATCCAGGGCTGGCAGGCTGATCCTCATTAAAACAGTACTTGAGGCCACCCCGGTATTCTGGATGGCTCTTGCATGGATTCCGAGACATACACTTGCTTGGTTACAGCAAATCTGTAATAGATATCTGTGGGCAGGTAGTCAAGACAAGCGGATATTCGCATGGATCGGCTGGCAGAAGATAGCCATCCCAAAGAAGTGGGGAGGATGGGGACTCAAAGATCTCCCACTTTTTGCACAAGCACTGGCAGCAAAGATGAGTTGGGCACTGATAACTAGTCAAAATTTATGGACCCGTCTCTCATACCACAAATACATTTGGCCCCTTGATACCATGGATTGGATCAGACTACCCGCCTGGAACAGTACAGGGGCATCATCATTTTGGAAAGCCATTATCTACTCAATGCCCATGATAAGGGATAATTTGGCTTGGAGGATCAGAGATGGCGCACAAGCCAGGATTGGCATTGACCCTTGGGCTGGCAGTGGGGGAAGGCATCAACTACCGTGTGAATTAGTTGAGTATCTTCTCACTCATGACATCAAGGTGATTGCACTCATAACAGACCAAGAAGCCTCTGATATATTCCATCAGGCCTAGCGCACATCATAGCAATTGAACCTCCCTCTGCAGTGGCATCAAGCATGGGAATCTTACAGGGAGGCTCTGACGGAATCTCACATTAGAATTACTGAGGGGCGAGACGAGCTGATCTGGAGTCCGTCGGATGCAGGATATTATACTCCGAAGGATGGGTATACACTCCTCATTAGCCACAAAAAACCAGAATCATTGATGGACTGGTGGCAAAATATATGGAAGTTATCCACACCCCCGAGATCCAAGCTATTCTTCTGGTGCATTCTCCGGAATAAGGTACCCACAGGAGACAATCTTCAGCGCAGAGCACACCATGGCCCAACCTGGTGTGTGTTATGCAAAACCGCGTCGGAATCTACAGACCACCTGTTCCTACATTGCAGCGCCGGGATCGATTTGTGGACTAACATCAAAAACACCATTGCATACAACGGGTTCTGGGCAGGACAAAACATTATGGAGGCTTGGACTGAATGGTCTACTAGACACAAAGGCACTAAAACGATAAGTCTTCCTGCCATAGTAATATGGCACTTATGGAAGACGCGGAACCTGATTGTCTTTCAGGATAAACCTGTTTACTGGCACCTGTTAGAAGCCCGCATCATTGCGGCATTCAACGAACTCCCGGATCCCCCACCTGCTCACGTTCGACGCCCCCACCCACCTCCTTTCATAGACCGATCCACCCCGTGGGCATTCTTTGACGGCGCAGCGAATCAGCAGAGCTGTGGAGGGGGAATCATCATACACAAATCGGATCAGCATCACTACAGAATCAAAGCGGGATTGGGCACTGGCTCAAACAATTATGCCGAATTAATTACTCTCAGACACCTCCTCCACTTTGCATTGGGCCATAACATTACTTGCATAAACATATTTGGGGATTCAAAAATCATTATAGACTGGTTCAACAACAATGCAATCTGTCACATACACACACTCAACATAATTTTGCATGAGATTCAAGAATTCAAATCTGCTTTTAACAACATCTCATGTTCGCACATCTACAGGGAGCACAATGAGAGTGCCGACAGATTATCCAAGGAGGCCGCGCTAATGGACCGAGGAGTATGGGAAGTTACCGAAGTTCATGGATAGCGGGAATTCAAATATTACCACCGTCCATACATAGATCAGAGATACCAGCAAGCATCAGAGCAATAACTTTATGAAACATTTTGATTGTTTATAGCAGTATTTATGTATATATTTCAAGAACTTATAGAGCAGTAAACGAGCCAATGTGGATTTTTTGTAATATTTTTGGCAAAATTTTAGATGACCCTGCGTGGAACATCTTAAGTTTGAACTGATCTCAATTTTTGATGATGGCAAATAGGCACGCTGTATACACAGTGACCTCAAGTATATTCATAGCGATATCAATGTAATTTTCTAACCATTAATGAAGGTTACAGATTTTTCCAGGGGAAAAAATAAA
>APFE031231023.1:0-11471 GCA_000404065.3 Pinus taeda
AAGAAACCCAGAAAATCGTCCAAATATTAAAAGAAAATCTAAATAACGCAAGGAATCGTATGAAGCAACAAGCAGACCGTAACAGAACCGAAAGAGAGTTTGAAGTTGGAGAATGGGTATTTGTTAAGCTCCAACCATACAAACAATTATCCTTAAAACAGAAGGGAAAAAACAAATTGGCACCAAAGTTTTATGGACCTTATCAGATTAACAAAAAAATTAGCCAAGTTGCGTATGGTTTAAGCCTTCCAGAGACAAGTCGTGTTCACAACGTCTTCCAGGTATCTTGCCTTAAAAGGGCACTAGGTAACAATCAAATAGCACAAACAACACTTCCATCCCTTGATGATGAAGGAAGAGTCATTTTAGAACCAGAAGGTATTTTGTCTATTAGAGAAAGAAAGCTTCGATATCGTACTATCAAGGAATATCTGATCAAGTGGAAGGACTTGCCCGAAGAAGAAGTTTCTTGGGAGAATGAAGCATTTTGTCAACAACATCCGTCGTTACGTATGCTTTGAGGACAAAGCATTCTTTCGAGAGGAAGGCAATGTTATGTAAAAATTAGTTAGATTAGGTTATTATTAAATATTAGTTAAATTAGATGAAAGGGCACGATCATAAGATCATGCCCTTTCCCCAAAGGGTGTTCCTGGCGGTATATAAGCCAAGCTCCCGCAATTGTAATCTCATCATCTGTAATTTTCATCTCTTAATAAAATATTTACATATATAAATTTCTGTGTTCTAGCATTTTCTGTTTCAGACGCAGTCTCTCTGGGCTCTGCGCTGCCTCTGCTGGACTCTACATAGCCTGGACAAACTGCAGCTCTCACTCTCTCCGCTTTTGTGCTGGTTTCCCAGTATTGTCCCTACCTCTCTGCCTCGTACTCAATGCCCCTCGTTGCTGATCATTGATTCAACTTTGCTTAGCAACCCCACTCTAGCAAAATGATGAGTGATCACTCTGGTGTGTTCTCCAACTACCCTCAAGCCTCCTCTTATACTTTTCTCGTTGTTCCATCAATGACCGAGATTAAATCTCTAATCAATGGCTAAGATTAGATTTGGCTTGATCCATGATTTTTGGAACATTCTAACCCAGTTTTATATTAGTACCCATTGATATTTTTTTTTTTTTAAGTTTCGACTTAGGAACTCCATTAAAAATATTAATTATTTTAATATCTCCCAAACTGGTCAGAATCTGCCCAAACCATTTCTAGGTCTTGGAGATCTCATGTGCTTTAGCCTCTCCACCAATTTTCATGGCTAGAACACATCCGATGCTACCTCAAATCAACACTCCCTCTTAGCGAGGACTGTGCTCTAGTAATACTCCACACTGAGCATCACCCTGATTATCCGCCATCGGTCCTGTCGACCACTACATGTACACCCCCTTTTTTCGCAAAAGGGATAGCGCTTGATTGACGTGTCCATGCTGTTCAACTATCATCATCAGTCTGATCATCATGTTATATTGTAAACCCTTTCTGCATGTGTAAATTGTAAATAATCTCAATAGATTCGTGTCGTGTATGTAATTGCCTAGGTAAACCTATTTTTTCTGGTGATGATCTACATCTCGGGAGGTTTTTTGTCTCACTGATCCATTCTCGGATGGTCGACAAAGTTTTCCTTTAGCCTTACCCCAAAGCCGGAGTGGATTTTGTCACTGGGATCTTAGGGGAGTCCTAGTGTTCTATATCGAGTCTATGTAAAAGTGATTTGGGAATAATCCTAACTATTTGGTTAAGTTATATTATTACAAATTGCTTGGTCTGCTGGATTATATTTGTGTCGCAGAATTGGGAAGTCTGTGAGGGTCTTTTGCAAATGGGTTTTCCCCCTTGAGATGTAAAAAATGTGAAATCATGATGTAAAGTGTCTTGAGGGTTGGAAAAATAATTTATCTAATTAATCAAATTTTCTGGCAAAAAATTTAATTAAAATCCTAAGCCAGAAATTTAATTAATTATAGGTCCTAGGTAAATTTAAATTTTCCAAAGGCAAAATTCATGGGTCTTTTAAAATTCAAATTTTAAAAGGTCTCAGGACTAAGGTAAATTAATTATTTTGCTAAATTTTAAGCCTTTGGTCCCTGGGGTTCAGTCATAGTCAAAATTTTGAGGAAATTAATTTAAAAATTTAATTTTTGAATTACTTAAAATTCATTTATTTGAAAAATTCGAATTTACTCAATAATTTAAAATTTTGACAGATGAGATTAAAAGAAATTTTAATCTTCATCAACGGTTAAGATTGCCTTGACGAGGATCACTCGAACTAGCTGTTGGAGGATTTATCTTTAAATAGGAGGCCGTTTGTAAGTTGAGAGGATCCGATCTCTGGATCGTGTACTAAGCTCCCAATCTCTCTTGTATACTTTTTTGAATTAATGCAAAAGTCTTTGGAGTTTCAACATGTTATAGTGTTCTTCTTCATGAATTTATGTTAACATTGTTTTAATTTCTGCTTAATATTATGTGAAAACTATCAATCAATAGCTCTCTTAGAATAATCTGAACACAGGTTTCTTATTCAATTTGTTGGATCTAGGTAACATTTTTAATTTTGATTGAAGTAGCAAGTATCTCTATTTCTTCAGAATTTTATTGTTGTTCTATTTTTCTATTTGGTTTGATGGTTGATCTAGTGTTTGCAAAAGATTTCTCAGGTTCTCATTGAGCGTTTGGGGATAGTTATCGGTTAGACCAACCAATTCTCAACACATATTTTCTGAAGAGCCTACTTCATATAAGCCTCAGGATTTACCTAACGATAATCTTTTTTCTGCAGGGTGTTTTTGGGCTAGTACCTCTCTAAAATTTCAAAATCTTTAAATATTTTGTGGAAATTTTAATAGAGCTGGCTATTAAGAGCCTTAGATTATCAGATCTGGGAGCGGAGTTGGACTCATACTCCTTAGATCTGATAGATCTGTAAATTATTTGTATAGATCTGTTATTTACTTGTGTAGATCTGAAATTTTGTTACATAATTTTTGAATTTTAACACTTAGGTTTTTGGGATTTTCTCTATTTTTGTACATATTGGGTTTTTCTCTTTTCACTTGTGCAGAAATAGATCTGAGAAATCAACCAAGAAAATCTTCATATCTGAGCTAGATCTAGACCCTGGAGGGCAAGATTTGGGCTCAAAGATTGTTTACAGGAATAGATCTGAGAAATCAGCCAAGTAAATCTTCAGATTTGAGCTAGATCTAGACTCTGGAGGGCAAGATCTGGGCTCAAAGATTGTTTGCAGGAATAGATATGAGAAATCAACCAAGTAAATCTTCATATCTGAGATTTTTCAAGCAGATCTGGGGGTTTTGAGACAGATCTAGGCCCCAGAGGGCAATATCTTATCCCAAATCTTTTTACAAAGCCAACCATTAAAGATTTTGCAATAAATCTAAAGATTTGAAGTAAAACAATTTATTTATTTTATTTTTTCTTTTTCAGAACAAGGGTTTCAAGTTTTGGGGCTCCTAAGCCTAGATCTGCCTTCTCCTAGCCCAACGCTAGTTCTATTGGGCCTAGTGCTAGCTCTCATTGGCCCTAGATTCCCTTGCACCATTTCTGATTTGAATATTTGATTTTCTGAAGCTAACCATTGGTGGTTTTTGCAGAAAATTTGGTAAAAATTGTGTTTCAGATATTGAATATTTTTTGGCAACTTGGGCAAGTGATTTTCAAGGCCTAGGGCCTAAAGGTTTGATCTCTAAACCATCTTTTTTCTCACTGTTTGCTACAATAGTGATATACCTTTCTAATAGTGGTGAAAAACACATCTAAGTGGTTTGAAATCAACTAAAAAATTGCTAAATACATTAATAAATCATTTATGTTTGATGTGTATTAAGAATTTGGCCTAGATCTACATTTTGGGTCACTATTATCTCTGAATAATTCTATTTTTGAAGTCTGAAATATAACAGTGGAAAAATTTCATGCTGGTTAGCCTAAAATCAGTTCTTAAGTTGTTTAATACATTAAGGAATTAATTTCTTGAGTTGGAGACTCATCATTAGGCTTATTTCATGTTTTAATTGCTGACTGTAATAAGAATATCAGATCTGATATAATTCCGAAAATCACATCACAAGAAGCTGGAAATTTTTGATAATCCATGTGGGCAAGTTTGGAAAAATTTCGGTAAATTTTTGGCATAAACATATTATTGATAGCTTACTGTTTTCATTGTCATATTGCTGTTGTCATAAAGTTTTTCTTACTACTGTCCTAAAAATTAATTTCTGAAAATTAAGGACTCTGTCATGGAATTGTGATAAAATGCATATCTTTTGTTTCATAAATTGAGTATTTTTTTGAGCATCTATTGACATTGATATCGAATTGTAAAGTTGTTTTTTTTCTCTTTGAGCTAAATTGTATCAAGAAGATTTGAAATAAGTTGGTGTTTTAACTATAGTATCTTTAAGAGTTTATGTTCTAAGTCTTCATCTAAAAAAAGGGCGAGCATTGCATTTGGGTAATTGAGGGCTTTTGCGACATAAGTGTTTTCCCATTCTCGAGTCTAACTTCATCTCAACTTCCGGTGCATTTGCATATCAGTTAATTTTGCATGGATAAAATTTACTTTCAAGCATAAGCTTGGTCGATAGACAAATAGATCTCCATCCGTTTTTTCTTGAGAAGCCTGTTTTAATAGTACTTAAAATGGTGACCTTGCAGTCGTCAGAGCTACAGTTCTCTGCAGTGCTGGAGGCACCGGATATGTTAGAATTTCAGGAGAGGTATCGTTAATCACATCTTAGTGTGCTTCTCTTGATCTTCTCTCTGCCAATTACTACGAAATCAGGCTCAACATAGAAAGGATCAAAGGGTTAAAACTTAGATAGGCATTTAACTAAAATTAACCAAGATTCTTGCATCTCACATTAGTTTTAGGGTCTACATTTCATATAAGATAGTCATTCATCTAAGCAGTAGTTGCTAATTGATTATTAGGTCTTCATTTCCCTAGCAAGATCATTGACTCCATAAGGCACTAGTATCAATCGTTTAAAATCTAATCAAATCCTATAAGTCTTTCTAAAGCTTAATCAAGTACTTGATCGCTTCACTGTGTCTCCCGAATTGGTTGGTTCCCATCTAGGTCTTCTTTATTCCATTTTTCCATAAGGTCTACCCCCCTTAGCCTGCTGTAGGGAGGCAACTTAAACGGAGAGATTGGGGATCAGGGTGACAACCCCCGATCTGAGCCGTTGTCGCGGTGCCTAGACATTCTGTGCGACAACAGGTCCCTCTACTGATGCTAGGCCTTCTCGCCCAACATCCTCTACACTGCTACATCCTGTACTGCTGCCCATGGCCCTACCACTGCCACTGCTGCATCCGTACGACAACTCTCTCTGCATCTGTGCTATTGCTGGTCCATCTTCCCAGCACTGCATTTGCATTGCATCCCCTCTCATCATGCTACTGCATACTGCTACTGCACTGCAACTCAGTTACTAAGAAGTAAGTAACTGATCCACCCAACTTTGACATCCCTGTCAGGCTAGAGACACTCCCGATGCTGGAGTTCCCTCTTCCGCTAACAAGTGCTCCCTCTACTGACCTCTGCGCTACTACAGCAACTCCCTGCATCTCACACCGTTGCACACCTCTCTGTGCCATCCTGCATTGGTGCAACACTCTCGTGCTTCTTGCACTATTGCATCCTACTAGCCTCGCGCTATCCGGGGACTCCTACACTGTAGCACTCTCGCCGCTCCATCCGCATCCGTCTCTACTAACATCCGCTAGTCTTGCTACTCCTTTTTGGGGCTCCCGTAGCAAGGTATAATCCAAGAGGTTGGGTACCTCAAGGATCCTGCCCCTCATCGCCTGCAGTCCTCCTGACTACAACTCGATGTCTCCCCACTTCTTCTCAAGTGGCACATGAGCACTCATGGCACAATCGTCCTCCTCCTCGACTTCTTTCTCCGCCTTTGCAGGCGCTGCCTTCGAGTCCAAAGCCTCTCCCTTGCTCTTCTTCCTAGGACACTGGTTTGTAAAATGACCCAGTTCCCCACAATGGAAGCACTTGACCTTGGAGAGGTCCTTCTTCTTCCTCTTCTCCTGCTTTCCCGCAGATGCTAGAGCAGCATCCTCTTCTTCCTCCTTCTTGATCCTGACCCCTTTTCCGTTACTAGCCACCCTGGTCAGTTGTCTGATCTCTTTTTGACAAAGAGCCACCCACAGTTCTTCCCAATCTGGAAGACTTGTCCTGCCCAGTATGCTCTGGAAAAATACCTCCCAATCCTCAGAAACTGCGTTTAGTGCGGTTCTCACCATCAATTCCTCATCCGGCGTGGCCCCTATGGAAGTTAGCTGGTCATGGATCTCCTTTAAGCAAGTGAGGAAGACATCTATCTGCTCTCCATTCTACATCTGGTATGCCCTTAGCTGATTCTCCAAGAGCATCTTCCTCTACATGGAAGTATGCTGGTACAATGTCTTCAAGGCATCCCACATCTCCTTTGTTGTTTCCTTCTCGGCAATATGTGGTACCACATGATCCTTGACCCCATCAAGGATGATGCACTTAGTCTTAGCCATTTCCTCCTTGTCCCTTTCATTAGCTACCGGGTCAACTGGGACAGCTATCACTCTCCTGACGAAGCCCTTGAGGTGATGTCTGTCTAGAATGGACAAGATCTTGGCCTTCCAGACCACAAAGTTGGACGCTCCGTCTAGCCTATCCTGATCTCTAAAACCATTCACGTCCATCTTGATGCTCTTCTTTTGACTCCTCCGAGTCTCTCTACTCTCCTCCTGGAAGTCCTCTATTCGACTCTTGCTAAGTCTTTCAAATTCCCGTCTGGAAGTTCTCAATTCGACTCCTTCTGAGTTTTGATTTCCCTTCTGGAAATCCCTCTACCAACGTCAAGTTGCCCCACTTCGATCGTCTATCCAACTGCACCACTGATCCGGATTCCTTGGCTAGAAATCCGCCTCGACAGCAACTCCCTCAACCTTGGTCTTGCCCTGTTAGGTACTGTTTTGACCACAGTACCCCACCAGCTGTTGATTTGGGGTAGCATTGGATGTGCTCTAGCCACAAAAATTAGTGGAGAGGCTAAAGCACATGAGATATCCAATACCCAAAAATGGTTTGGGCAGAATCTAACCAGTTTGGGAGATATTAACATAATTAATATTTTTACTGGACTTAGGGAAAATAAAATATTAATGTGAATTAATATAAAACTGAGTTAGAATGGTCCAAAAGTCATGGATCAAGCCAGATCTAATTTTAGCCGTTGATTAAGGACTTAATCTCGGCCGTTGAATTGTCAACGAGAAAAGTATAAGAAGAGGCTTGAGGGTCACTTGGAGAGTACACCGAGTTGATCAAGAATTCGATTTTCTGAGGCAGGGCTTGCTGAGGAAATCGAAGGAGTGATCAGAGTTGTAGTTGAGGGGCAGTGAACACAGAAGCAGAGAGGCAGAGAGGGTATTGGGAGCATCAACACAGAAGCCGGGAGAGGGTTGACACAAAGCCAACTAGAGGCAACGCAGAAGCAGCTAGGAGCTGTGCAGTGCCAGAGAGAGCCGACGTGGGTGATGCAGAGTCTCCAAAGGCTGACACAGGTCTAGTTGGGGTGATGCTGAGCCTGAGAGGACCCTAGAGGCTGACGCTAGGAGATTTCATGGGGCAGATTGGAGCTGAGAGTTGTGGGATTTAGCCGGAATATCTGTCTCCGACTGAGAGGTACTACTACCGAGAGCATTCTTTGTTGGGTGAGCCATTTCTGGCACCCAGATTGTATTATGAAACTGCTTAATAATAAAACCCTCAGATAGCCACACCATTTTCCCGCATTGGGTTTTCCGGGGACATTAGTCCAAAAATAATAGTGTCACTTGTGTGCTTGTTTTTCCTTCAATTGATGATTTGTATGTGTTGAGACTTTACTTGTACTTATTTTGAGTATTTACATGGTAAATAACTTGTTAATTAACAGAACAAGTAGGGAGAAATAAATCAGAAAGTATAGGAAGGATTTCTAACAGTTAGACTTAGAAATTCCAACATGGTATCAGAGGGTAGTTGCAGATCATAGGAGAACTGAGGGCATCAGCTGAGCAGAGCAACAGTAGCAGAAACAACTGCCCTAAGTGACAGAAGCTGTTCCTCGCGGAAAAGCAACAAGGAAGGGGTGACGTAGTGCCTACGTCATCACGTTTGAGCCGGGAGAAGGATCAACGCAGTGGCAGAAAGGAGAAGACCTGACCTACGCAGTGCTCGGTCATCTTTCTTAGTCAAGAAGGATTGACGCCCGTGGCTAGGAGGTGCGGATTTTGCTGGTGCCAGGATTGTATAGCGTTTAGAGGCTCTAACCTTCAGTTTGCTGGGGCATAGGAGGCTGTGGAGAAGTTGCGAAGTGAAACTGGTGGGGTACTGTGGTCAGAACAATACCTAATAGGGCAAGACCAAGGAGGAGGGAGTTGCTACCGAGGATTTCTAGCCAAGAAATCCGGATTAGTGGTGCAGCTGCACTAGCGATCAGAGTGGGGGCATCTCGACATTGGCAGAGGGCTTTCCAAGAGGGAAATTGAGGCTCAGAGGGAGTCACACCAAGAACTTCCAGGAGGGAAGTACAGAGACTTGAAAGAGGAACAACGAGATGGCAGTGAACGGGGTAAGAGATCAGGACAGACTGGATGGAGCCTCAAACTTCGTAGTCTGGAAGGCCAGGATCTTGTTCGTTCTAGACAGGAATCGTCTCAAGGATTTCGCCTTGAAAACGATAGCAATCCTAGTTGACCCGGCTGAGAACGATAAGTACGAGGAGGCAATGGCGAGGGCCAAGAGCATCATCCTTGACGGTGTCAAGCCATGTAGTACCACATATTGTCGAAAAGGACACAACAAATGCAATGTGGGAGGCCCTGATGAAATTGTATTAGCATAATTTCGTGTAGAGGAAGATGCTACTAGAAAATCAGCTGCAGTCATATCAGATGCAGAAAGGAGAGCAGATCGACACCTTCCTCGGTCGATTGAAGGAGATCTGGGATCATTTGACTTCCATAGGGGCCACACCAGATCAGGAATTAATGGTGAGAACCACACTGAATACAGTCTCAGAGGATTGGGAGGTATTTGTCCAGAGCATACTAGGCAGATCGACCCTTCCAGATTTGGAGGAACTGTGGGCGACTCTTCGTCAGGAAGAGATCAAAAGGCTAACTAAGGCAAGTAGCAATGGCAAGGGGGTCAAAATCAAGGAGGAAGAGGAGGATGTTGCCCTAGCATCTGAGGCAAAGCAAGAGAAACGAAAGAAGAAGGACCTCTCCAAGGTCAAATGCTTCCACTGTGGGGAACTAGGTCATTATGTGAGCCAGTGTCCGAGGAAGAAGAGCAAGGGAGAGGCTTCTAAGACCAAGGCTGCTCCAGCAAGGGCGTAGAAAGAAGTGGAGACAGATGATGACTGTGCCATGAGTGCTCATGCACCTTGTGAGAGGAAGTGGGGAGACATCAAGCTATAGTCAGATGGACTACAGGCGATGAGGGGTAGGATCCTCAAGGTACCCAACCTCTTGGATTATACCTTGCTATGGGAGCCCTGAAGAGGAGTAGCAGAACTGACAGAGATGTCAGAGTTGCAGTGCAGCAGTTAGCAATGGAAATGCTATGGGCAGCACGATGCAACATGAGGGGGATTACGGTGCAGATGCAACAGTGGCGGTGGCAGGGCCATGTGCAGCAACACAAATGCAGAGGGAGCTGCTGTGCAAATGCAGCAGTGGTAGTGGCAGGGCCATGGGTAGCAGTACATGATGTAATAGTGCAGAGGATGTTGGGCAGCAGACCCAGCATTAGCACAAGGACCGATGCCGGATGATCAGGGTGATGCTCAGTGAGGAGTATTACTAGAGCACAGTCTTTGCTAAGAGGGAGTGTTGATTTGGGGTAGCATCGAATGTGCTCTAGCCACAAAAATTGGTGGAGAGGCTAAAGCACATGAGATATCCAATACCCATAAATGGTTTGGATGGAATCTAACCAGTTTGGGAGATGTTAAAATAATTAATATTTTTAATGGAGTCCCTAAGTCTAAACTTAGGGAAAATAAAATATTAATGTGAATTAATATAAAATTGAGTTAGAATGGTCCAAAAGTCATG
Source organism: Pinus taeda (assembly GCA_000404065.3). NCBI lineage: Eukaryota > Viridiplantae > Streptophyta > Pinopsida > Pinales > Pinaceae > Pinus > Pinus taeda. The sequence goes on from APFE031231023.1 coordinate 10,152, forward strand.
GATCAAGCTACATCTAATCTTAGTCGTTGATTAGGGACTTAATATCGGCCGTTGAATTGTCAACAAGAAAAGTATAAGAGGAGGTTTGAGGGTCACTTGGAGAATACATCGAGTTGATCAAGAATTCGATTTTCTGGGGCATGGCTTGCTGAGGAAATCGAAGGAGTGATCAAAGTTGTAGCTGAGGGGCAGTGAATACAGAAGCAGAGAGGATACCGGGAGCATTAGCGCAAAAGCCGGGAGAGGGTTGACGCAGAGCCAACTAGAGGCAACGCAGAAGCAGCCAGAGGCACGCAGGAGCTGCGTAGTGCCAGAGAGAGCCAGCGTGGGTGACGCAGAGGCTCTAGAGGCTGACGCAGGGCTAGTTGGGGTGACACTGAGCCAAAGAGGATGACGTAGACCCTAGAGGCTAAGGCTAGGAGATTTTGTGGGGTAGATTGGAGCTGAGAGTTGTGGGATTGTACATTCGGGGTTTTTAGCCGAAATATCTGTCTCCGACTGAGAGGTACTACTACTGAGAGCATTCTCTGTTGGGTGAGCCATTTCTGGCACCCAGATTGTGTTATGAAACTGCTTAATAATAAAACCCTCAGATAGCTGCATCGGTTTTCTCGCATTGGGTTTTTCCGGGGACATTAGTCCAAAAATAACGGTGTCACTTGTGTGCTTCTTTTTCTTTCAGTTGATGATCTGTATGTGTTGAGACTGTACTTGTATTTATTTTCAGTGTTTACATGGTAAATAACTTGTTAATTAATAAAACAAGTAGGGAGAAATAAATTAGAAAGTACAGGAAGGATTTCTAACAGTTAGACTTTGAAATTCCAAAACCAGCTTCACTCTGCAAATTACCCACAGCCTCCTATACCCCAGCAACTGAAGGATTGAGCCACTTGGCTCTGAGCAATCCCGACACTGGCAAATCAGCTCCCCCAGCCAACTGCGTCACACCTCATGGTCTCTACATGGCTCCGCGTGAGCCTGATTCTACCTCCCTTAGCCTCTGCGGTGCCTTTCTCCAGCCCAGAATGATGCTGCAGTCCCTCTGCATCACTTCTTCCTCTGTCGCCTTCTGCAAGGATTAGCTCTGTCACTCAGGACAGCTAAATCTGTTGCAAATTCTTTGCTCGGCTGATGCCTTCAGTTTTCCTGTGATCTGCAACCACGCTCTGATACCATGTTGAAATTTCTAGGTCGAACTCGTTAGAAATTCTTCCTGTACTATCTGGTTTATTTCACCTACTTGTTTGATTACTTAACAAGTTATTTACTATGTAAATACTGAAAATAAACACAAGTACAATATCAACATTTATAGAT
>APFE031231030.1:0-10525 GCA_000404065.3 Pinus taeda
CACTTTCCTATATTCACCACCATGGTACACCCTCATGCCTAATGGTTCACATCATTCACATCATACCCCTAAAACTTAATAATTTCCCATACTCCCTACATGCATGCCAAGGATGGCGGTTTTCTACACTCTACCATGCAATTTCCTCTCAAATTGATTGTTTTAGTCACAATTTTTCATAACGGTTTCTGACCACATGGAGGAGGATTTTGGAAAATGAGAAGAAGTTTTTCTCAAGCATGGACCAAAAGAATAATAAAATCTTCCATATTTTTAACAATTGTCAAGGATTGGGAGATTTGGTTGCATCTTCAAAGCCTATTTTTTGGAGTGCACAAATAGTGTGTTTTAGCTATAGTTTTACAAAGAAATTTCTAAGACTTTGGGGATGAATTTGAATACATTGAGAGAGTTTTTTTTCTTAAAAACAATTGCATCTAAAAAAAACTATCTCAGAGTTTACACAAGTGCTATATTGTGGATGTTACACCCATCAATTGTTGGCCTATTTTCATAGTTTTTGCTAATAGAATTAGCCAACTTTTAGAAAGAATGGCAAGGAAGGTTCAATATGAAACAAAGCTGACTCCACTAGTACCCATTGAGCACAAACATCTCACAACTCAAGCTTCAAATGTTCAAACCTCCACTAGAAAAACCTCCAGCTAAAGAAAAAGGAGGTAAACGTTCTCATGGGTATAGTGATTTAAGTTGGATTGGAATTTAGTTTAAACTGCTCTAAAACAATTGTATGTGTGTTTTAGTTGCAAATGGGATATTTCATACCCGTTCATGTTGTTACTTTTTGTCAATTTATTTCTTATGTATAACTAGTATTGTTATGTGCAAAGAAAGAATCTATGTTATTTTTTTCTCCTGTATACTACAACTCATTTCTCTTTTCCAAATTTTATGCTTGATAAGCCTTTGTGGATGATATTAGTTTTTTATTGCATAAGTAAAATGGGTAGAAAATCAAATTGATCACCTATTTCCATCCTCTTTGGCCATTCGTACCTCAACCAAATATTTCAGAATTCCCTTTTCAGATTTGCCCTCTATAAGAAACTTGTACTTTAAATTCCTTAAACTTTATGTTTTTTGAGTGAAGGAGCCCCCTCTAGTTGGAGAAGACTATTCTATCAATGAAAGGAGGTATGTGGTTACCTCTATGATCCTTTTCCTTTAGCCTAAAAGGAAATCATGGAGTGCTAACATTATATATATATAGACCCCTAAACAGGTATCTAGGAAAAAAACAAATCATGGAAATCCTATCCTAAGAGGACATCCCAAACAGGTGCATATAACCGTGTAATCAAAAGAACTACCAAAATTGAAATAGTTGGTACTGTTACAAAACTCGAAAAAAAATAAATATCCTAAAAAGGCATCTAGTCCATTGGTGTGTACATAAACATATGTTCAATTAAAGGAAACAAATTTAATATTAAATTTTGTTCAAAAAACATCACCAAAAAAAAAGTGTTGTAGTACAAATTTTCAATCTAAATATGATTATGAATAGAAGGGGAACAAATACGAATGCTGCAACCCAGAATGTAGAGTGGAAATTAAAACATTGTCTATTGATTAATAAATTTACCAATCTAGGTAAAAAAGAAATATTTAGAGTATATAATAATTAAATTCCATCATATTCGAATAGTTGAATGTATACCATAGAATTACCAATCCAGGTAAAAAAGAAATATTTAGAGTATATAAGAATTAAATTCCATCATATTCGAATAGTTGAATGTATACCATAGAAAATCCTTATAAGCTCAGTTCCATGCCAAATGGATTGGTACACAAACAAAGGAAAAACAAACAACTTCTTGCAAAATAGGGTGGATAACAAATATATCTCAGACATCACAATTCTTTTCGTAATTTTTTCAACAAACATGAACCGTAGGCCATCATCCAAGCCTCGAATTAAATTAGAAAAGTACAACCTCAGGATAATGGTAATAAGAATCCTGTCACGCCATCTTCCATACACGCAAGCAAGAATGAAATGCAATAAGAACTGACCTGGTGCATAAGGATTGTGGTTACAAGGCTCCATTTCTCAGGATGAGATATTTACATGGGCCTCGAGATGGAGAGAATACTTAGCTGGAAACAAGAAGTAGGAGAAACATTAGAATGAAGTTATATTCGCCATAATAAATTAAATAAATACGTTGGACAAAAAGTTGGGAAGAAGACAGGGGAAGGTAGGGAGAATTTCATGTTAGGAAAGAAGAAAAACGCATTTTAACTGCACAAGAAACATAGTGGAAACATTATTAATAGGTCAGAAAAACCAATGACTCAAAAATCCAAGAAATGGCAATATATAGAGAGGGGTTTCATGAATTGTAAACTAGTGGCTCTGAGAAAGAAGTCGACACTTCGAAAAGAAAAAGAAATTACATACCAACAAAGAGGTGCCTCAAGAAATCACAGAGTTCCCCATACAAAGCTGAAGTTACCATGATCTCCTATAGAAGCAAATGGAGCGGGGTAAAAGACCTAGTAATGGTTTACCCAAGGTAACCCACGACCTACCAGTAAATAAAATAAAAATAAAAATGGGAGGTACCTAAAAATGAGTTGGTGAAGAAACATTCCTCTGAGGGTTACGGAGCCCAACCCTGAATCGACCAGTTAGAGAAATGATCATTTGATTTCAAACATAAAAAAAAGGCAATAAAATATACCCTTGAGCTAGGTTCGAGAAAAAAAATAAAAAATTGTATCATCTACAGGCTATGATCACCTATAGGAATACCTTTCTGAACTAGAAGCAAGGTGCGAAAATGTTGTTTGTAAATAAAAATTCACTTTCCCAAGGGAATAATTCCTGTTATGGATTCAATGGAAGTATATGTTAGATTTAATTAGAATAATTACCAGAGATTTTCAGAAAATCATTTTCACCAAAAGAAATACCGAGACCTATCTTACTTGTGCAATCAAAATGCTAGAGAATGTCGAAGATATCAGGAGTCTGTGTGCCTTTAAGGGTGACAAAACTCTCTCTCCTCTATAGAGAGGCGCTTTGAGAGAAAGGAACCTTGCCGAAAGGAACGAAACTAAGAAAGAGAGGGGAGAACCTCTCAACACCAATGTTAGGGTTTGCGTGACTCTTTTCCAACCATTGATTTTTTTAACAAAATCTACACCCACCATCTATAAAATGCACTGTCATCACACGAGAATCACACGGGTCGAATGCATGTGTCCAAGGATGATTTGATATGTGAAATCTTCAGCAATGTAATAATGTTCCTCTTATCACTTAACAAAATTCCTTGGAAACTTATATAGTGGGGTTATAACAAAAGTTATAAAGTTATAGGGATGTAGCTAAATAAGCCCATGTTAACCCTGCAAGCGAATAATCATTCAACCTATAGATAAGGAATTTAAACATCTAGCAACATTACTATTCAGGTGTAACAAAGTTGGGTAGAGATACGTAAACCCCTACATGGTCTAGATCATGTAAGCTCTAAAAAACAATAACTATAATTGGTATACAAATAGATATAAAGCTTCTTAAGACAAATAAAATGGAAGAATGATCAAATAATGGTAGAAATAAAAAACAGCCACACTGCTACTTACTAGGGTATATATATATAATTAATTAATGTACAATAGATGGGTGTATGAGAGTTCAAGGCCTAGGCATCTTTGAACAAACGAAGGTACCTTGATTTACTATACTTCATGTAAATTTAACTATTGTGGTAGTACTTAATGGCCATCACTAATTTATATTCACCCACAAATTGCTGAGGAAAATCATTGAGTAGAGGCTTTAGATTCACTCCAACACACCCATGGACACAGAGTCCTTTTTGTCATGCATATATACCACTTCGAAATATATAAGTGAATGATACCAAACCAACACTTTCCTAGTTTCACTACATATGATGGGATGGTTCACCCATCTTTCGTTAAAAGCAATCAAGAATACCTTTACAATTTTTTTCATATTTCTATAGACTCTAACAAACCAACTTATCAAAGCAAGAAATCTTGGTACCTTGGTAACCAATACCAAGTGCTCCCCCAATATAGGTGATCTTCATATTTGCATCTTTTAGGAAAAGTGTTGTCTTTGATGTCAAAGGAGTAGTCATTGATGCTAAGTAAAGTCAAGTTAAAGGGATATTGTTGAAGATTGACACTCGGTTGTCACTGATATCAGTAACCATTGTTGATTGTTTTTGGTGGTTGTAGAGTCTTATATTGTATGCACACTATTAATTTGAAGGCCTATCTTTGAAGGAATTAGGTCTGAGTAGATAAACTGAAATTCTCCTACAAATTGTATAGTTGGATAGTTGTATGAGAGACCATTCCAATAGTAAATGACACTTAGAAAATACCCCAAGGATTTTTGAGAAAAAATGATTTTAATTTTCGAAGTAAGTTAGTAAAAACATTTGGGCAATATGGTGGTGCAAACAAATTGGAGCAGGGCTCAACGAACTAGATACTAGATTTCTCTAGACCATATAGACTTATCTAAGGCAACAAGCAATTTGGTACAAAAGTGTTTTGAAGGGTATTCAAACTCATCTAAGAATTTGGAGTATTTACAAAAGTTCAAACTGTGAAAAAACTCAGATCTAGATTTAGTCATAGTTCCATATCTCTATATGTTTCATGTTTAAAATAACTAAATGTTTATTTTGGCATTCAACCCTAATTTTTTTTATAAAGGAAAAACTGGAAAAAATCCTATATGTTGAATCCCTCTCCCATACAAGATGAAGTGGCATTGTTGACATATGATAGAATTCCACTGGATAACAAGGATGACTTGGAAGACGAGTTGGCATATAGATGACAAGTGGCATGACATGGCAGATGATACATGACATGTAGGTTTGACATTTTCAAGTTTCCAAGTGGGCCAAATATAAGTGACACATGGCACTACTCATATGGTGACACGTGGTATGGCGATGCCGTAATATGACATGTAGTTACACCATGTCAAGTTCAACTTAAAGAGCTTATAGAGTTTTGGTGCATTTCCATAGTGGTGTGGTAGACAAAAAGTGCTATACATAAGGAATTTAATAGGAAAATCTATTATTAATTGATAGACAATGCACCACACTAGGTTTAATTAGGTGAGGAAATGAAATATTGTTGTGGCAAGAATGGCACAAGATGGAAAACACTATATTGACATTTCATTAGATATACATATAATGGAATTAATAGGAAACTCATGCCCTGGGCCATTTTTCAATAAGTAAGACAATAGTTGCAAAACATATAAACCTGGACCACTCCTCTGTACTAAGACAACTGGCTAATGGTTGGAGGTGACACAATAGAAACACAATGTGGATGAATGATAAGAAATCACATGGAAGACAGGTGGCAGTGATGTGATGAGGTGATGACATGGAACATTTCATACAAGTGACACATTTTAGGAAGTTTTGGCACTTTTAGGTGGTCAAGTGGCCTATATCAATATGAAACATGGAACCACTTAGATGTCGCTAGTGGAATAATGGTGTCATCATGATGTAAGCATGATGCTAGTTGATGATGCGGAAAAATGTTGGGATTTTCACCTCGAGATTGATTTGTGAACATTTCACAGTGTTATGTGATTTGGTGTATGACTCGACAGTGGGCCTAGAACATGCTCAATAAATATTCAAACTATCTTAAAACCTAGGAATGTGGAGGTGTAATGCATCAGGCATTGTGGCAAAGTTCAAATGAACTAGATACTGAATAGAAGGAGGGAAACAAGATAAACATCACTTGCATCAAGCACTTGGTTCTACCCATTAGGCCAGAAGCCATATTAGAGGAAATTTTAGCCTAAAATTGCCCATGAAATTGTCATGTAATTTCAATCACATAATACATAAACCAATCAAAATAATTTAAATTTAAAAAGAGGTACATGTAAATATTTTGGAGGGAAATGAAGATTTTTTTTTTTTTTTTAAATTGTATTTTTGACTTATCTCCTTATAGGTTTATTCAAATTTCAAGTGTAGACACTCGTTGGAAGCAAAATTAAAGTCCAGATCTAACAAGTACCCATTATGCATACTCTTGAGAGAATCCACATTGATAACAATTGAATATTCATTAAAAAAACATGTTGAACACATTTTTTTAATGTATATTCAATTTTTATCAATGTGAGTCATCTCAAGATTATGCATAATGGGTACTCGTTGGATGTGGAATTTAATTCCGTACCCAATGAATGTGTATGTTTGAAATTTGAGTAAATCTGTGAGGAGATGAGCAAAAAATACAATTAAAAAAACTATTTTCTTATTTTCCCTCCAAAATTGATAACTCTTATTTTATTATTTTATTATTTTTCCTTAGGAGGCCACTTTTAGGCTGAAATTTCCTGTAATGAAGAACTTGACCGGCAAAAGAAATATTCTAGCTTAATATTGACATTTTATGTGTTAAGGAAATGTGGTATTTTTGCTCGAAAAATATATTTGAATGAAAATCTGTGTAATTATTGTGTGACTAAGTTCTTGTGATATGGTCAAGATGAATATTTACCATGTGTAGTAACTGTGATTTAATGTGCACCGTAATTCACCCATACAGGCTAAAAGGCGATAGCATAATTGAATGAAATTATATGGTTTTCCAATTAAAGATCAAAAGGTGAGATAGAGCACCAAATGAGACAATAGAAAATAAGAGACAAAATTGTAGTTGATTGCATTTGTTATGAGAAGTAGCTCCTCGATCTCTGTAAGAATAAATGAAGTTCTGCTTGGAACTGTGAGAGGATCAACTAAAGTTCCTTCTCGAGCTATGTTATAATTAATGAATTTTTTCCTCGATCTATACATGATTAAACTATAGCTAAATTTATTTTGTTGAGTGAGATGAATTGAATCCAATTGGTATTCCTTAAGTTGCTTCTCAAGTTGAATACTTGAAGGCCAAATGTTAATAGATGTTGAGCACGACGAAACAATCAACTAGAAGTTTGTGAGCTATAGGGATCATGTAAGTGAAGGGGGAAAGTCGAGTGTGTGGTTGATTTAGTGGAATGATTGGTTATTGTATCATAAAAGGGAGTTGTTATAGAAGATCTAAATTATTTGTTGGAAACTAGATGACGACTAGGGGGTGAATCAGTAGTGAAGACACTTATAATATTTTATCCAAATTATTACTCTTTAATCATGCATAAACTAAAACACAAAAACAAATATCAAAGCATCAACCATAAACATGAACCATGAAAGAATTTAACACAAAGGACGTAGATGCTTCTGGTGGAAAACCCTCTCTAGGGAAAAAAGACCACCTGATGTTGCGCTAGTAAAAAATTCACTATGCTAAGAAAATTCTTTACATAGAGTTACAACTCACTACTATCAAATGGAGACCTTCTCATGCAAATCTACTAACTACCATTTGATGGAAGCCACGATGACTAATGATCCTCACCTAGTTACTCCTATACTATTAACTGAATCTATAGACTCCTATCTGTTGGAAGCCACCACAACCAATGAGCCTCACTATTGGGATGGGGTCCCTCGGGTCAATTTGTTGAGTTTTGAGTCATTTTTGTAATATCGTTCTGTACCAAAGGTAAAGTATCCGCAAAGTGTGGAAAGTAAAGTCAAAGTGGATTTACTGCCTTAGGTGGATACTAGGTGATAGAGATGTTTTGAGACCCACCCATGGTCAGCGGACTATGGTATTGTAAAGAAAATTTGAAATTAGTTGAGTCATAGCAAGTCTTGAAAGGTAACTTTTTGGGAGGAATCATTGTAAGGGAAAGGTTCTAATGAAGGAAAGGTCTATTTCTTGTACTTAGGTGAAAGGGAAGGATCCTATAGCTGAGTGCTCGAAGACTTTAGCAAGTCCATAAGGTGAGTGCGCGTGCCCATGTAGCTGATTGCACAAGGATAAGAAGTTTGTATGTGAACGATTACTTAATAAAGATAGTTTTGAGCTGAATTTGTGAACCTATGACTTTTTATTGTTTCATTTAAGTTTTTGTATCTTTGTGATCTATTATGACTTATGCGAATTAATTCTTGTTTATTACGCAAAATTAGTGAATATGTATCTTTTATGCATGTTAATAACAATTTAAGATCTTGAAGAAGAGTTGGAAGTTGTTGGAGTAGATTTACAGTAGTTGATCAATCGAAAGAGTTAGGGATGCACGAAGGTTGATCTAAACTCTAAGATTCTTAGGAAGACCATCACATAGGCCTCTAGATGCAAAAAGTTAGTTCTAGCATCCCCCAATACTGCTTCGAATAAGGCTGCAACCTGTGCTTCGCAGTCTATTGCCGAAAGGGCTAGTAGTTAGGGTTTTGTTGGTTGGCACAGTTAAAATTGAACCTCAGTTAGGCTCCATCAAGCAAAAAAATGGTTCCATGTGTGGGACCGGTATCAATATGAGGAATGTGTGATGTCGAATAAGTGGTTCCTTACTAGGAAATAAATTGAGAAGTGGCTCGATCAGAAGGAACACGCATTTGCAACTCACGAGAAGAGAAACTTGTGGTTGTCCAAATAATAATGGTTTGAAGTTTTGTTTTTACTTTAAAAATACCTACGTTTCACAACTAGGGTTTTTCCTTCTAGTTTTAAGCTGTAGTTGATGTATTTGTAGTGGCCTATATGTCTATGCTTTTATTCTAATAAGACTTGAAGTTGTAAAGGAAGGAAGTCTTGGAAATTTCGCTACACAGCTATTGCGCAGGGCCTGCCTCTAGATTTGTACCAACATTTTGAAGAACCCAACTATCAAGGTTTAAAGGGTTGAACATGTGGCAGATGTGATAGGAAGCTTAGACCATCATTCACCAACCACGTGTCAATTTTGAAAGGAATGAGAGCTAACAGAGTGATTGCTCAATTGCTACACAGTCATTTCTAAGTGAATGACCAGTTGTCCCTACTTTTACTATTTTGTTTGGCTCATGAAGATATGTTTCAAAGATAAACTTGTTTTATACACACATTTAATTTTTTTATTTAAATAAATTCATTAATGATTTTTTTTTTTTTTTTTTAAACATAATAGGAAAAGGACTTGAAAACAAAAAAAATCTTTCCTCTTTCTAGATTTGATTCGATCCACTGTTGGATCAATATTGCAATGAATCTAGACTATTAGTTTTTCTTGTTAATATGTTATATGCATAGATAAACTCGAAAATTCATGAAGTAAAGGTTGTTGTTGGTTCAACGTTGTTTTGAATTGGTTACGAGAGATTATGTGAGGAATTCTTATGACTTGATGGTGTTCAAATTATTGTCGGCAAGGATTCTTACGGTATGACACTTTAGAGTTATTTGTGTCTATTTATCAGTTATTTAGTTAATTCCTTCTCTATAGTTTTTTTTTCCATGGGCATAGTGATTTCAATGGGATTGGAATTCAATTTAAACTACTCTAAAATAAATATATCTGAATTTCAGTTGCAAATGGAATATTTCATACCCATACATCTTGTTACTTCTCTTCAATTTCTTTTGTATGTATAAGTAGTATTGTTATGTGCAAGGAAAGAATCTGTGTTATTGTTTTCTCCACTATACTACAACTCATTTATCTTGTCCAAAGTTTATGCTTGATAAGCCTTTGTGGATGATATTGGTTTTTAATTGCATAAGTAAAATGGGTAGAAAATCAAATTGATCACATATTTCCATTCTCTTCGGCCATTCATACTTCAACCAAATATTTTAGAAGTCCCTTTTTAGATTTCGTCTTTGCTGGAAACTTATGCTTTAAATGCTTTAAACTTTATACTTTTTCGAGTGAGGGAACCCTCTCTAGTTGGAGAAGAATAGTATATCAACCAAAAGAGGTTTGTGGTTACCTCTATGGTCCTTTTCGTTCATCCTAAAAGGAAATCATGGAGTTCTAACATATTGGCGTCGTTTTTGGGGAGTGAAGGTTTCATTTTCTCCAGGGAAGATCATCCAAATTTCAGATCTCATTGCTGATGGTGGACAACAATCAGAGACACAGGAAGGATGAACCATTCACCTGGCGACTCCAGTCTTCAAAGATCAGTAGTTTTAGTAGTTTCATCATGAATTCTCAATAGAGAAGGTATGTTCCAATGAATCAAGATCACATTCTAGGATTTTCAAACCACATGCCTTGTGTAGATTGGCAGACGTGCTTACCAAGGTTCAAAGACGAGGATGGAGAGGATGCTACTCTGCATTTGGTTAAATTTCACATACATGTACCCAAGCTGAGGGTTCAATTTCTTGAAGATCTTCATGGTCACTCTAGAAGGAAGAGCAAGGTTATGGTATGAAAAGTTACCAACTTCTAGTTTATGTTCTTTAAAGAAATTTTCATATATATATATATTATAATTTAAATATATAATATTTAAAATTATAAAGGATCTTACCCATCTCTACTACTAGTTTAAAATTGTTGTGATCATTTTGGGAATTTCATTCAGCATTTGGAAACTTGTTTTGGAGATGATAAGTTTATGGATGA
>APFE031231031.1:1495-16152 GCA_000404065.3 Pinus taeda
ATAAATTCCCCACAACATTAGCTAGATAGTACCCCCGAACCCAACACGAAGGCAGGCTCCTCTTAGGAGGCAGGCTTATAACCATAACCTTTAAGGTGATTTCACCAAAATTAACTAACATGAATCTAAGATTACATAATTTCTTTTTCTTTATCAGTAATGCCAAGAAGTGAACCTAATACATAAGTAGAACTGTCATCCATCTTGATGGTTGCATATACAAAAATTTAGGCACATAATGGCTATAAATATTTAAGAATTTTTACAAATAGCTCGCAGCGATGTAGTTACAACCATTGGGAATTTTGAACAACAGTTAACAGTCACAAAACAAGCTGCTAACTATTAAACTATCAAACAAGCAGTCACAAGTTTATTAAACTATCAATGTATTAACCATTAATACTTTAAAATAATAATTCCAAGTTTATATAACAGAATGATTTCATAAAAAGAGATTACCAGGTAAATCACAGCTACAAAAAGAAGCAGCAAGACAAACCACTTGGCAACAACAGCAAATCTGTAAAATATAGAAGATTACAGAACCGGATTCTGAAACTCTGTTTTTTGAAATAAACATTGGGGCGACATGGCCATAAGGTACTGATACACCCTGAAGTTAAAATAAATTGAGACAGAAATGCCCAAAAATGCGATTATTTAAAACCACAACCAAGAACAAATTTATACTATCTCATTTATCCCTTTTGTCAAGCATATATTCTAAAAACTTATCTACAGCTGTAAAAAGAGAAGGAAACCCCAAACTTGTGCTATTAACATGTTTTCATAAAACTCATGGCAGCCTGAATGCTTCAGCCATTAAGACATGATGTAAATCAAAGACATGATGTAAATCAACTTGCAATGAAACTATACAAAAAAATCTTACATAAAATACACTACAGTTATTGCAAAATTCCTTCAGCATTTATTGTGTAGCATTTGATATACATCTAAGTTTTAGTCAACAATCAGATAAGAAAAACCATATAATTAACTGCAAAAAGAAACACAATATAATGTTGCCAACGTACCTAGCAGTGAATTTATACAACTCAAAAAATGGGAGTATGCTCCAACTTCAATGAGAGTATGCTCCAGCTCCAATATCCTTACCAACTCATTGTGAACCACCCGTTTTTCCTCCCAACCATATCCAAGAAGAACTCCTCCCCCTAGAACCCCCGAGCTGCAAAAGCTCACAAGCAGTACCAAAAGAAAACAGTAGAGAGATTTGCAAGGCAAACTAAGGAAGCAAATTGTCACTTACTCTCAATACCACTCATGGCCAACCTCAATAGCTAGAGGTCTTAGAATTTTAACAATAATTTCAGATTTATTATGGAAGCAATTGGCTACTCTTCATATCTCTCCCTCTCACTATTTTCCTCAAGTCTCTTCCACTCTTGGCCTCCTAATACCCAAGTGAGAATACATGAGACTCATATATAGGAGGAACAACCAATTCTTGTCATAAAGGAGGAGTAATGTTCATGCATTGGATTCCATTTAGACGAGTGTAACTTATGCCATTAAGGAGAGGTATGCTTGCCTTAGTTGAGTAAAGTGTAACATAAGCATTAAAGAGAGCGTAAGAGGAATATTTTATGACATATTTTTAATGAGTGAAAAGGAATATGCCATTCTTTTATGAGTGCATAAAATAGAGTATAATGAATTATTTAAGCGAGAGAGAGAGAGAGAGAGAGAGAGTCATGAAGGAGATGTGTGAATTGATTGAGGAGATAAAATTGACTTGTAATTCCTTTTTAATAATAATATCAGTCTCGTAAAATATATTAATAATATTAAGTATTCAATCAGGATTGAACTATTAGGATTGATTAATGATAATTTAATTCGTTTTTCTTCAGCTCTTCTTGATTACCAATTTATGTAAAGTTATTTACTATTTTTGGAAGGTCGTGCTTGAGATGTTGGACATGACTTTCTATTTTTAGAAATTCATTCTAGAATTGTGAGGATGAAATTTTATTTAAGGAAATTCATCCATGAGTGGTATTTTTATTTTGGAGAATAGGGATTCTGCACCACTATTTCATGCATCTACGTTCCTTAGTAGATTGAGGACTCCGCACCCTGATCTACTCCAAAGATCCAAGCTTCCACAACTTGATCTTTTTTAAATACTCAAGACTCCACACCCTAAATATACAAGACTCCATGTCTTTATCTTTCTTGGATTTAGGACTCCACGCCCTAATTTCCATGCCCTCTCATCTACTATGCTTTGAAACTTTGTGTTTCTCCTTATGGTATCGATTGTGAGCTTTTCCCTATCTGATGGTTTGCTGGTAAGGCCTTGTTCAAAGACCTGCACACATTACAATCTCATAGATCAAAGGAATCAAATGAATTTCATAATGAAATTTACTTAATCACATTTTACCCAGAATGGTGCATGGCTTCCACAGTCATTTTGGTTTTGAAGAAATGACTTCCACAGTCATTCATAATTGAACATCCTTGTTGGAAAATGACCAGGTACCTTACCACATCCTGATTAGTAAAATATTAGACATATATAATCACACAAATCATGTATCATCCATAAATCATAATTAACCATCTATTTCGCATAACTATGAGAATCCATGGGTATATGTGTCTCAATCTTGGATCACCATCCATGTCATACACCTGCTTCATAAATTAGATACAAACATAAAAAACATATGTATAATATTTTACTTAACCAAAACCATCTAATACTGATAATCAATGATGCCACATATAAGAGGAAATATAACTATATAAAACATTGTTCCCAATCCAGTGATCAATTTGTCATACATAAACATAAAAGGAAATATAACTATGTATGTAAAACATTATTCCTTAATCAAGTGATCAACCTATCATATATATATAACCCTTGATAGGAGTAACAAAACTATACTAAAAAAATAGGACACTACATCTAAAGTTGAATGAATTAACTGGAAATTTATCTCAGAATTTGTTTAAATACACTCTGTTTTGAATAGTTGATTATTTCCATGTTTTCTTCTGATATCCGGATCTGAGAATCCTTAATTGCTATCCCATCCCAATTGACCTCTTTCACTTTCTTCATAATATGGCCTAAGGAACCCTTAATTTCTCCTTAGATCCGATTGAAAACCACTTCACCATTCAGCCTTGAGAACTGAAGTAACTCTGCTATCTTGCCTTGTAGAAAATGTTTTTAGAACTTGATCCAATCCTGTTTGCTTGACATTTGACCCCATAGCCCAATGGTAAAAGACACCTCTCTTTTCATCTAAGTAAGTGATCCCACCACCAAATCCAAATCAAAACCCAAGTACAATAACTAGCCTAAAATCAAATAACTAAACAAAGTTAAAACATAAAGAGAGAGCCCTCTTTGAGCATTAGGAAGGCTAGATCCTAATCTCCAAAGTAGCTTTGTGGTTACCTCCAATCATTTCTTTCTAATCAAATCTAGATAAATATTGGAGTGATAACAGATGCCACTGGATTTTACCACCTACACCATGAGGAATTTTCCTGTCTCCTGGTCCCTCGAGATTTACCGCAATGCAAACCCAGATCACAATGCCCTAAACTGAAACCCACTCTCCAATATTTACCACATATCCCAACCCTGGGATTACTAGGCCCAACGGAGAGAAAACCACCTCTTGGCTTTAACGTATATCTTGCCATTCACTAACAAGGATTCCTAAGCCCACGAAGGCAACAAAATCCTGGATTACCACAACCCACGGTCTAGCTTAGGGGTCACTAGGCCAGTGACTTTACCGTGATCCACAGTCTGGTTCAGGGACCACTAGGCCATGTGCTCTATCATTCAGAGATCCACCCCACTCAACTTCGAATCCATCCAGAAATCCAACTCAACCTAAACATGAGAACCCCATCACACCATGGCTATTCAGAAATGGCAAGGGTATGATGAAAAACACTGTTACACCTGATAAAACTCATGCCATGATAAAAAGAACCACATGCAATGCCATGCATGCCAAATATAACAAGGAAAATACACATGAAATTCGATACTTGCAATGAAGCCAGTTGTAGTTGCTTGATCCTACCTTTCCCTACTTGATCTTTGCTTCCTCTCACCTTCTTTTCCTTTCTTGCTCTAGTGCCATAATTGCTCCAAGAAAACTCTAGGAGTCCAAGAGTGAGAGAGAGAAAGAAAGAATAATGAGAGAGCTCCAAAACACAATTGAAAAAAGGTTACCAACTAATCCTTAGAAGCCTTTTTATAAATGAGGCCTCTATTTTCTTCATTTTCTATCATTTTGCTTCATTTTTCTCCTCACATGCACTAGTACAAAATGGCTAATTAATTACTAAAAAATGACTAAAATTTATATATAAATGACCATTTTTCAGTCAGTGACCAGTAGTAGATAATTTATAGTATCTTATAACACAACCAATTTTTAGTCGCTTTTATCTATGTCATTAATTGGTTATCTCGATTTTATCGTCTAATAGTATATTTAGTCATTAATTTGGTCATTAATTTAGTCATTAATTGCCACAATTAATGACCAAATATACAAAAAATTATATTACTATATGATCATCCGAGAAAACCAATTAATGACCAAAATGTTGGTCGTGTTATAAGATACTATAAATTAGCTACTAATAGTCATATATATGCAAATTTTAGTCATCGTTTCAAACCAATTAATGACCAAAGAAATATGACTACATTTTGGTCGTGTTATAAGATACTATAAATTAGCGACTAATAGTCATATATATGCAAAATTTAGTCATCATTTGTAATCACAAATTTATCATTTGCAGTAGTCGATTATTTTTTTTTGGTAGTTTCATATTCATTATATAAACAATTAATTTAGTAGTTTATATTTATTTCATTTACTTTAATTAATAATCATTATAAATGACTAATTTAGTCATATATTCATTTATTGTGTTCATCATTAATCAATATAAACTACTAATTTAGTAGTTTCAGATTGATTTTATGTGTTCATTATTAATCAACTTAAATTAATTAGTATGATTTAAAAAATGTCTTACAATGTGCATGTTCATCTAATATGAAAACGCAAAGTTGCATATGTCAATTACAATACTAAACAATATCAAGGACAACTATAAATGATTTCAACCACATAAATTATATTATATGAAATGTTAAAGTATTACAATATAAGTTTCCAACTTAACATTGTTTGGACTACAATTTACCCATGAAATTATATATCATCACTTCAAAACATTATCATTGTGTTGTCAAAGCATTGCAGGTGAATTCAACAACTCTGAAGACTTGACCATCAGTCTCTATGTGTGTTTCTTATGCGGGATATTGGCTCTAAGGGTGACACCAGACCAATTCTCTTCTCTCTCTCTCTTTCCATTTGTCGCTCCAGTGTTATTTATCTCCTCTTTCTTCAATTCCTGCTTCTTACCATCAATATTAAGTTCTTTTTTCTGAAAATAAAAGAAGATACAATACAAAGTGTAAGACATGAAAGACAATGAACACTAAATTATAAACTAAAGTAGAATATAACGAGTTTATATGACATATTCCTCGACATCAGCAATGTCAAAGCCATTTTCCCCCATACAAGTAAGAAACTCGAATAAGCTTTTTTTCAGTTAGGCAATAGTGGCCACTATAATGTGGCCAAATTCCTTGTATAAAAAAAAACAAATAAAATGTCAGCATAAAAAAGAACACCCTAGTAACTCGGTATTAAACCTTCAAGGAAATATTCAGCACAATCATGCCAACTAAGTTACAGGCTAAAAATCTCAAGTTGTAGGTAACTTATGAAAACAAATAATCTGAGGTGTGATTTTTAATCCTTGTCATTTTATTCGCAACAAAATTTCATTTTATAATGCATGAATTTGGTCAAATATATAAACAACGTGTTCAAATAACAACATGAAAGTAAAACTTTTCTAGTAGCCATGAAAGTCTTTTAACACAAACTAGCTACAAGGATTCCAATCAATATTGTGTAATACTAATTTCATCTTCAAGCTTTGGTTGTTGTTTAAATGGACACGATACCACATATTTTCAATCTCATAGTTAAAAGACAAAATAAAATCAAAAGAAACGTCCAAAATACAATCAAACAATAAAAAGAGGATATCATGGAATGGACACTATAATTATAAAAATATGCTTACTTGTCCACTGATGTCGTGTTTGGCATTCCTAAAACATTTGTTTGCCCAAAATAATCATGAGGTGAAATAATCACAACATTAAAAACCATAAGAATCCCTACTAGAAACATTTCTAAAGTCGGTGGCTCAGGTGCCTAAAGCATCTCTAACAACAAATGAATCATATCTAATACATGCTCTGCATTGTCTCCCCGTCCTTTTTCCAATCACATTCCCTGTAACCTACCCACAGAAAAGTCAAGTAACAATCAAACGAAGGCATTAACATTTTTTTTAATCTTTTGTATCTATAAAATTTGAATCTGATTTGTTTTAGGAACATATTAATTCATATTTAAAGCGTTCTTGACATATGTGAATGTATCAATCAAGTAGGACATCAAAAAAATCGACATCAATGAGGTCCTCAAACAATTTCTACAATATTAATATTTTTCTTGTTGTGATATCTTGGGTAGAAAAAAAAACATATCAGCAAAAGAAAAATCCATATATTACTTATGTTCAAAGTCTGTATATGGTGTATTATTAGGCAACTTTTTAAGATGTTCCTCCACCTTTACCAAAGTGAACTATAGCTTGGTTAAAATTTGTATCCTTTCATTCAACATCAATTTATGCAAGATAAATGTCATACATTATTCTTTCCCATTTCTCAACATGCTACATATGATAAATTGAAAGTCACATAAAACCAAGAGCAAACCCTTTTCTAACCAGAAAGAACAAACAAACAGTGCCTCTAATAAAACTTCATTTTAATATCAGTATATGAAAAGGGAGTGGACCATTTTTTCTGCTTGAATTTATCTTTTTTTGTTATGAGAGTGCTTGAGCTTCAAGAACCAACAAATGTGAGGGAAGTTATAAATGTGAAAAAAAAAAAAAATATGTTGACCTTTGTAAACTTCTTCAAAATGATGTGAATGATGCCATTTTTGGATGTGGTAAATCTCATAATAAGAAATGGTCACATTGGATGCAGAGATTAAATATAAAAACTTGTGGACGTGGCATGTATTCTAATAAATTACATTGCAATGACAACCATGGGTCTTCACGAGTTACATGTCCTTAGTATGTTAGTATTGATGATGAAAAAGAGATGGCAATGATAAGTATGGGTGGTCCTAGTTTGTATGGTGGATATCTTCAAACAAAGGTCGTCATCTTAATGAACTTAGGTTCTGACATGGTAAACCTGGATCTGGTCCTCACCCAATTTCATTCCATCATACTTTGTCAAGACTCAAGTGGACATAATGGTCCTTCAGCTTATAATAGGGTTTCTTTTGAGGTTATATATAAATCTTATAAAAAGAAAATGGATTTTTGGGCTCCAAGAGATCTGGATAATTTAAATGATCAAAATCATATGTTTTTTTCCCAAGATTCAAATGTAGGGATACATTTTGTGGATTTTACTAATAGATAGAATGAAATAAATAATCCATGAGGAGGATTTACTGGTCATTGTGATTAGGGAAATACTCAAAGATAATAAGACTCATGAATTATGATGTGATTTTCGTTGAAGACTCTTCTCATAAACATGTTATGGATCACAGAAGCCTTAATTCAACAAGACTATTTAGGTTCAAATCAAATATGGTGTTGATTCTTGTAGCTCCTCAATTGTTGGTAGTTTTTAAGGTATGAATTTCGGTTCCTCAAGGGTAGGTGCCTTCAACTTAATTTCATCTACCTTGGTGGTATCACCCAAAAGAAAAACATAATCAACAAACAATAAATATGTTAGGTTTAGGGCTCTTCCTATTTGCATAGTTGTCAAGCTTATATTTCTTTTTTACTATGTTATAGCTCTATTGAGACCACCTACTCTACAGTAAAAAATAGCAGAGGATCCATTAGTCGTACCTACCCATGGTCTCGTGTAGGCATGATAGAAGAATAGGCTGAGCCATTAATTAGAATTGCAAATATATTGAGGAAAGACAATTCATTATCTAGTTAACCAAGTGCACATTGAACCCTATATGGATGAGTAGCCCTAAATAAAGCCAGATTTTTATATCATGTGCCTTGGAAATATAAACTCACTAACATTGTTTGTAATTTCTTGGTTTGAAGTTATAAATTTCTTCTTGGGATACTCATATTTCGTAATGGATTTATTTCCCAAGAAGGATGCCAAATTGTTCTAAGGACATGGAATCAGCTTAGTGACTTTTGAACCTACATGTAATAATTTTTGCAATGATTTTGTAGATGCAATTACATATTGATATGGGTCTGAAATCATCAAAAGTTTCATTCTTGCCTAATTTTTGGGATTAATGTAGAATATTAAACAAAATTAACACACATGAAAACATACCAGAGACATAGAAATGGTGAAAAAAGCCTCAGACTTATTGTATTCCTCTCATAATGCAATGTACAAATAATGATAATAGTACAAATAAATACATGAGGAAGTTTGTCTCAAGATAGTAGGTCTATCTTAGACACTATAGTTGAGCAAATATCTCAACCAAACACTAATCTAGGAGCCTAACTAGTTGTAGAGAATCTCTCAACCAACTAGGCCTAAACTGACTCCTAACCATGAGGAACAAACTCAATCTAGAAAGGTAGAATTAAATCCAACTTTATTGGTTTTAATTAATTTAATTGTTTTGGACTTATAATTGTTTTCATCACATGAGAGTGAGGCTAACATTCCCCCTCTCAATGATAAGTCCAAAATAACAACCAGGAACCATCTTCCAAGTTCTCATGCTGAAATCGTTGATCCTCAAAAATGCTGCCTGAAAAACTGGCAAAGATGGATGCTGAAAAACTCCAATCTAAAGAGAAATTGAATCAGCGGCAAGTCTGATACATCTCTTGAAAACTCCATCAGGTGCCAAGCTACAAAAGGATCCATATCTCCTTTTCTTTAAATCAACATCCTTTTTCCACTGACAAAATTTTGATGACGCCCACTGGCAAATTTGCTTGTCCACTGACACAATATTGAGAATGCCCACTAGCGAATTTGTTGATGTTGAAACTGCTCACTGTTGTTTGTTGAAAACTACTCACTGGCTGCTTTGAGGAAGATGATGACTTCCCACTAGCTACTTGATGTTACTACTTCTTGTTGATTTTGTCGAAAATTTTAGTATGACAACCTTCAATTCCATTATTATCATTTTCCCCCATCTGTCAGCTGAAAGGAGAGACAATCAACATTTGATTTTGGAACTCCCCCCCTTGAGGTGTAGGAGATTTCACCATGTTCATTTTACTGTATAATTTGTCTTCATGTGAAACTAAATACTTCGGTAACACATAGACAACTATTTGACTGTAGATGACCACTTCCAAGGATCAATCCATGAGTAATTGATCTTCACTCTAGGTGGTTGATTTCTCTTGCAGCATCTTTCAGATGAATGATTTTTCTTGCCACAATGGTGACAAGGATGGAGGTCAAAGGATTTACTCTCCATATGGCCATTTCGTTTACAATGGTTACACTTAACCATATTCTGATCATTGTTGAGAAAACCAACACTTACAAACTGAACTGGCCTTGAGAAATTTGGAACAAACAAAGTGTTTTATTTGTTGTATCCTAGGCCATAACAGTCTTTGTTGAAGGATATTTCTTCCCAAGGTCTGATCACTTTATTGGAAAGACTATCCTGTTGTTGTTCTTCATACTTGCTGCTTCTGCTAACATTATGTCCTTGATTTATTAAACCTTCTATGTCACATTGGGAATCAATCACTAACAGTTCATCGGTTTGACATGTTGCATCAAACTGATCAATTTGATCTTTGGTACTACTTGTTGCATCATTAAGTAGTACAACTGGTTGGTTGATATCACTCATGTCACAACTTATATCAACCTGATTGATTAGTTCATTTGTGCACAACTTATATCAACTTGCTTGATTAGATCATCTGTGTTGTAACCTTCATTAATATGTTGAATAAGATCACTTGTATCACAACTTTCATTTGTTGTTGTGATGAGGTCTTTTGTGTCACAACTTGCATCTATCTTCTCTACACATTGTGCATCAAGTAAATCTTTCTTTTCACTTAACTTAATTTGAAGTGCATGAATGAGTTTTTCTTTCACTTTGAGATCAATTTGAAAGTCTTTCATTGCTTCTAATGTACTAGTCATTTGATTGAATAAGGTTTGACTTTGCTTCAACTTCCATTCCAGTATTTCAATTTTGTTCTGTAACTCATGATTGCAGTCTTGCAAATCTTTAATCTCCAGTTCTGCACTTTGAAGACGTTTTCCTCCTTTACCCATTATGAGTTTTGACACACTCACTTGTACTCGCTCACTTGCTTGCTTGATTTTGCTTGATGGTTGCTTGTAACACTTGCGGGATTTGAAGATCCTGCTCGCTTGAATTTTTGAACTTGTGTGCCTAATTTAGTTTATAAATGGAATGGTTGAACTCACACTCGCTTGAACTTTTTGAATGCTTCAATCGGCTTGACTCTTACTTGAAATTTCCGTTAACAAATGAACACACGCTCGTTTGAATTTTGTACTAGGATGAGGGTGTCGGATACCACTGAAAATGCATCCAATGTTTGCAATGACAAGTTCAAATGATATTGACTCACTTGAAGAGAATTGACTCAGTTGAGGAGAATTGACTTACTTTACCTCCTATAAATTCACAAGTTGGGTGTCGGTTTTGACCGAAAATGCACCTTTACAATTCAACTCAATTTCATTTGAATTTGTTTACAAGTTAACTTACAAATTATGATTTTTCAAGTTACACAATGACCAATTGTCGTTTAATGTTGATGTATTCTTTTGAAATGCATGAGTTTGTAGTTGCATTAACTTGATTGCCTTGCATGAATTTTCTTGTTGATGTAGAATGTTGATTTTTCCAACTTTTATTATGTGTTGTAGTTGCGCAAATGCATGTGATTGTTTGTGCTTGATTGAATGCTCATTACAGCGTCTTAATTCCAGGTGCTTTGATTAATGTGCTTGTTCTTTCACTTGCTTTAGACTCCTTGTGTGTGTTAGCTAAGATAATTGTAGTGTCAAAACTAGACAAAAAACATGCATTTTCAATCACTACACAAGCTGTACCTAAGATCCCCTTATTCAATTTTAGGCGGATCTAGGACACATCAACACCACAAAAAATATTTTTTTATTAAATATTGAAGTACATCAACCTTTTATCTTTGAAACTTCTCAAAATTCCAAAACTCCTTGAAAATTTTCAAAACTGCTTGGAAGCAAATTGTCTTCAAAACTGACTCACCCACTTTCTTCAACAAAATATTAAAATGACCTCCTTAACAAATACACCTTATCACTCCATTATAAGGAAATAAGCCCTTACTTTATAAAAATCCCACTTGTCACTCCACACTAAAAAAAATGCACACTTATCTCTCCACTTTTAAAAATTGCACCTTCCTTTTACTTTAGAAACATAAACTAAATATGGTTCTCGAACCTTCCTTTCACTTTAGACACGTTTATTACAATGCTATACACTTTCTCACTCTATTTATAAACTTAAAAAAAAAAAAAAAAAATCTTTTAAATTCCCATTTAAAAGAACTTTAATGAGTCACTTTAATAAAGTGAGTTAAAAAGTGAATTTAGGTTTATGGAGGCATTTGAAAAAATAACATGCATTCACCAAAATTTGATCGAAAGCTACTGCGGCACATGAAATTCTTCACTAAAAGCGTCGTCTCTTTGACTGTTTACTGGAAATGCTTCGAAAGGATCAGGCACGTCCTCCATTACAACCAATGTCGTCTTCATCATTTTCTGTGATTTTTAAATTCTTGCATAGCAATGTAACTGTCTCCCTTGGGATTCGCTTCTTGCATATCGCTACAAGTTCTGTGCGCTACAAGCATATTCAAACTTGACCGATGTACCTCAGATCTTCAAGAATAGGTCCAAGTATCCACTCATTGAATTAGATGCTGGAAGGTCAGGATAATTACCATGTTAAGAAACACAACCGCGAAATTCACACGCCATTTCCTATGCAATCATTAAATTGTTCGTTTGATTTCCTTTAGCGTTTTTCCTCTAGTAATTGCACACAACTCCAAGCTCCACGCACAATGTGTCCATGCAACAACGTATTGAACCGGCCACACCATGCTACAATATCCTCATTCACATGCTGCTTTGTTCATACACAGAGTTGCATACACCTCCGTGCTCTAGCATTCCTCCCAAACGCAAAAGGAATTCACACAATAGGTTGCATGCACCGTAGATATTTTTAGCTCTAATACCACATGTAGAATATTAAACAAAATTAAAAGACATGAAAAAATACCATAGAAATAGAAATGGCGGAAAAGGCCTCAGCCTTACTGTATTCCTCTCATAATGTAATGTACAAATAATGATAATAGTACAAATAAATACATGAGGAAGTTTGTCTCAAGATAGTACATCTACCTTGGACACTATGGTTGAGTGAATATCTCAACCAAACACTAATCTAGGAGCCTAATTAGTTGGAGAGAATCTCTCAACCAACTAGGCCTAAACTAACTCCTAACCATGAGGAACAAACTCAATCTAGAAATGTAGGATTAAATCCAACTTTCTTGATTTTAATTAAATTAATTGTTTTGGACTTATAATTGTTTTCATCACATGAGAGTGAGGCTAACAATTAAATCCTGAAGTGTTGAATTGAAAGCTCCCAAATCATGCCTATGTATTTTAATTTGTCAACAATTCTTATTTGGTATGTCTGAAGGAAGTCATAGAACCCCTAAAAGAATTATATTGTCCTATTAAGTGGCTAAAGGTTCTTATCCTTTTGGAAACAATGCATAATTGTTTGTAATTATTCCTTTGATATTGGATCTATCAGGGCCTTATTACCCACCTCACCTATAAAACTAGGAAAATATGAAGTCATATTTAACTCTCTCTGAAATTTATTCTATCATCTTCTTTATAAATTCCCTCAAAATGGCCTGTTGATGAGAAAATTTCTCCTCAAGATGAGACACCTTCTCATGAGGAAAATTTTGTTGATAAACTACATATTGAGGCAATTTTTAATTATAATTATGAGATGTTCTAAGAGAAAAAAGCTCTGCTATTTAGTAAAGGCTATGCACGAATGTTAGTGATTTGGTACG
Organism: Pinus taeda; assembly: GCA_000404065.3. Classification (NCBI taxonomy): domain Eukaryota; kingdom Viridiplantae; phylum Streptophyta; class Pinopsida; order Pinales; family Pinaceae; genus Pinus; species Pinus taeda. The sequence continues at coordinate 14,828 of APFE031231031.1, forward strand.
AGGAAAGACATGGGCAGTGAGGGAATTGTGGAGATTCCCTACAACTCTTTTCTCAAATGTGACATGTGAGGATGTATGCTTATTAAAAAACTATATTTGAGAACAAGCACCACTTTGAAGGCAAGACTATTTTGGATATAGGTGCAGGAAGTGGTAATTTGGTAATCTAGTATGCACAAGCTGGTGCAAGGAAAGTTTATGTTGTTGAAGCAACCAAAATGTTAGAACATGTATGTCCACATGTAATAAAAAATGGTGCTAGCCACATTGTTGATGGAAATGAAGGATCTATGGAGGATGTCATGTTTCTTGAAAAGTTGATGTCAATTCCAGAGAAAAATAATTCCTAACTCGAATCCTCCATGTTAATGATGACTCTTACCAATAACATCATATGTTGTTAGACATATTATGTAACGTCAAGTACATTTGAAGGCATAATATAGAGAAAGAAAGCAGAAATGCATTTGTAAAAGCCAAAATAGTTCATGAAAGACAAGATTCCAAACCAGAAATCTTCATTCCCATAAACATATTCATTCCCATGGACAACCAGTTTCTTCATGATCTAAGCACACTTTAGAAGAAAATGAGAAAAAGAAAATCATATATATGGTATTGCTAGACTTTGTCAAAATTTACAAGAAAAATATCATCGCTATCAAAACTATGAATTTTGAATACACTAAACTAGAAGAAAATAGTTTGAGGGATCTAGACTAAACTCAAAATTTAAGATGGAGAGAGTGTATGATTCTTCTTAGCATGATAACTATTTGTGAGGTGTTTTCAATTTTATTTTTATTCCAATATTCACTTATTATTATTAGAGTGTATCTTCTTTAGTTCATCCAATAGCTATCAAAACAAAGAAACAAGAACACAATATGTTGGCATTATGCCGGGGCCAAAACCTCTCCCTCTTGGAGAGGAAAACTAGCAAAAAATTCTTCTTATTGAGATTCCAATTGACAAATACCAAGAACATGGCCCTTGACCTACTAGGCCACTCCAAGACCAATACACCAATCCTCTTCCTTGTCACTGATGAGATCATCATCATCATTACTAGACCATGACTGCTCCTTTATCTAGATCATTGATGCACCATGACTACTCCTTCATTTAGACCTTCATCATTATTGTGCCAATGCTACACCTTCATTGAGAACTTGATGTGCCACTGATTTTCCTTCACTGAGAATATTATAACATCAATGAGATCTCCACTTAGAGGTATATATATAGCTATACCAAAACCTTCATCTTTGTTAGGATCATGACTGTTATCATGCTCACAAAAATGCTAAGGACATGTTGTGTCT
>APFE031231036.1:5106-16362 GCA_000404065.3 Pinus taeda
GTTAATTTATTATGAGAACATCACTCTTGAAGGGCAAAATTTTTAATATAACGTTTCTTGACGAGAAGCATAAGGACCCAAAACGTCAAAAAAAAATTGTATGACGGGTAAAAAGAAATCCAAATTCCTACCCTGCACACCACATAAAATCATAAAAAATAACACAAGGATTTAACCTGGTTCACCCAACCAATCTGGGCTACATCCACCAAAATAGAGGCATCAGCAATCTTATTATTTAACAGGAGATTACAACAATTTATTTCCTCACACACTGTCTACCCTCTCAATATTGTTGTGTATGGAGCATGATTGTTCAGAGGTCTTTGTTTCAGCCGGAGGTATACCCCAGGAAGTTTTGTACAGCCCTCCATGCGGGAGGGTGCGGGGGGACTTGTCCCCCCCCGCGGGGTCCGGGGGGTGATTCCCCCCCGGCTGGGGGGTCCGGGGCTAGCAGTGCCCCAGCGGGGGCTCGGGGCAGCGCCCCCAAAGCTTAAAAACAAATGTTAAATTGCCTTGTAAAAGTATAGAATTTCTAGTCAATCTCAGCCGTTCCATTAGGCGGCATGATCTTGTACGGTAGAACTATGTTAATTTAGGGTTTTTCCCTTAGAAGCAAAACCCCTCTCTTTTATGAGGGCATTTATTTGGAGCTTGTGGATAAGATGTGTTTCTATGTGTGGTTGAACGAGAAAACAGAGGTGAGACTGTGAGAGGAAAACAGAGGATATTACAGCGGATTTGTTGTAGTTGTGTCTCTCTTTTTGCTGGGATAATAGAAAGGAAGGACTAGCTGTTCGAGGTGGACATAGCCCAAACTGGGTGAACCACGTATATCTGTGTCTCTCTTGTTTTCTGCGTTTTCTGTGTTTATATTTCTGCGATATTTTATGTGTTCCATTGCTCCGTAATATTTAATTTCCTAACAAATATCCTGTACGGGCCTATATTTTTATAGCTAGGAGTATAAAAATGAATCATAAATTCTCTCACAACAAATATAGGATGTATTAACTCCTCCTCAACAAAATGGAACTAATATAGCAACAAATTCTATTGTTGTCACCTACATGGGATTTTTTCCCAATATAATAAAACATAAAATCTCAACAATCTCCACCTTGACAACAATTAGCCTGATACCCTGTTTCTTTATTATTTTTATCTTTTCTGCAAGCGAAGAGAAGCCAAACACCAACGTAGCTTCTCTAACAACACTGGTTTCGTGAACATGTCTGCATAGTTCTCCTTTGTATGCACCTTTTCAAAGAGAGACTCCCCTTTCAATGATAACCTGTGTTACAAAATGGTACTTGATAGGTATATGCTTTGATTTACTATGATATGCCAGATTCTTAGCCAAATGAATTGCACTTTGACTATCACAAAATAACTTGATGTTGTCATGTAACCTACCAAACTCACCAAACAAACCTTTCAACCAAATCGCTTCTTTGCAAGCATGAGAAGCAACTATGTATTCTGCTTCAGTAGCGGATAAAGCAACAATGTTCTGTAGCTTTGACATCCAGCTAATAACTCCGTCTGCAAGAGTAAAGACATACCCTAATGTTGACCTTCTCTTATACAAATCACCTGCAAGATCGGAATCAACATATCCACAAACAAATTCACTACTCCTGTTATAAGTGATACAATAATCACTTGTGCCTCTCAAATACCGAAGCACCCATTTCACTACTGACCAGTGTTCTTTACCTAGATTTTCCATATACCTGCTGACAACCCCAACTGCATGTGAAATATATGGTCGAGTACAAACCATCGCATACATCAAACAACCTACTACATTGGCATACAGAATTCAAGACATATATTCCTTTTCTTCATTTGTATTAGGACATAAACTAGAAGAAAGCTTAAAATGGGAAGCTAAAGGGACTGACACTGGCTTCACATTGTTCATACCAAACCTCAACAGTATTTTCTCAATGTACTTCTGTTGTGATAGCCACATCTTACCATTGCTCTTGTCTCTGAAAATCTCTATGCCCAAAATTTGTCTTGCTGCTCCTAGATCTTTCATATCAAATGTCCTTGCCATCTGAGCCTTTAACCCGTTGATCTCTATTATGCTTTTGCTTGCTAAAAGCATATCGTCAACATATAACACTAAGATAATGAGCATGTCATTACTTAAAGATGTTTCTGGTACTTCCACAATTGGCTGATTATTAACTATAGGAACTTCTTCATGATCAGCATCTGAGACATGTTCATGATCTACATCTGAAACTTGTTCATGATCTGTATTTGAAACTTGTTCATGACTTGCATCTGAACCTTGTTCATGACTTGCATCTGAACCATGTTCATCTTGACTATCATCAAAACTGGTTTCAAACTGAATGTGTTGAAACTCAGATACATTATCCTGTTTCAATCTATTATCTACATCTAAATGTGCAAGAGAGGATTCATTAAACTTAACATCTTTGTTAATGATGATCTTTTGAGTAGTAGGATCTAATTTAGAACGTTGATGTTTCAGCACTAGAGCATATGCATAACAACCAAAAACTTTTAGTTTAGAATAATCACAAGGATGACCTTTCCATACCTCTTCAGGAATTTTGCATCCTATGGTCGTTGATGGTGATCGATTTATCACATAACAAGCTGTAGCCACCGCTTCTGTCCACAATTCCTTCTGCAAATTGGCGTTACTCAGCATACTCCTTGCTCTCTCTAAAAGAGTCCTATTCATGCGTTCAACAACTCCATTTTGCTGAGGAGTATATACAGTGGTTTTATGTCTTTTAATCCCAGCGTCCTTGCAATAATTCTAAAATTCCTTTGAAGTGAATTCACCACCATTGTCAGTTTTTAAACATTTAATGGTTCTTCCAGTGATGTTTTCTACTAATGCTCTAAACTGTTTGAAAACTGTAAATACATTAGACTTCCTTTTTAACATGTGGACCCATACTTTTCTAGAGAAATCATCAATCAAAGATACAAAATATGACGAGCCTCCATATGAGGTTGTAGGGGATGGACCCCAAACATCAGAATGGATATAATCAAGGATTCCCTTACTAGTATGTTTGCCAGTTTTAAACTTCTGCTTCCTTTGTTTCCAAAACAGACAATGTTTGCAGAAATCTAACTTAACAAACTTTAGATTAGGAAGTAACTTACGATCAGACAAAATCTTTAAACCTATTTCACTCATATGGCCCAACCTTTGATGCCACAAAAGAATAGAACTACTGCCATTTTCAGACACCGTAGAAACATGATCTGACTCTGTTCTTCCTTCTAACTGAAAAAGATTTCCAATCTTCTTTGCTTTCATTACTAGTAAAATTCCTTTATAAATTTTCATTACTCCACCTTGAATAACAGTTTTATATCCATTAGTGTCTAGTGCTCCTAGTGAAATGAGATTTTTCCTTAATTCAAGTACATGTCTTACATCAGTTAAAATTTTAGTTGTCCCATCAAACATTTACAGCTGGATGCTTCCAATTCCCACAATATTACATGTGACATCATTTCCCATGTAGAAGACTCCATCATTGATTGATTTATAAGTCTTAAACCATTCTCTATGAATGCACATGTGATTTGATGCACTAGAATCTAACAGCCAATGTTGATAATGATTAGACAAATTAACTGATAACACTTCATCACTCATACCTGAACCGGATGCCGAACCTGTATCTGTTGTGTTTGCTTCTTTCTTCTCTGTCGAAGAGTCTTCTTTAGATGTTTGCTGTCTCTTCCAATAGTCCTTCTTCAAATGTCCCGATTTGCCACAAAACCAACATTTACCTTACTCTTCTTCCCTTTCGATTTTGAACGCGAGTCGTTGTGCTTACTGAAGCGTCTTTCTTTAGAACGACCTCTGACCATCATTGCTTCTGATGTAGACGTTTCTAAATTTGACATTTTTCTTGTTTCTTCAGATAATAAGGATGCAACAACATCATCAAACTTAAGGGTTTATGATGAACTAAGACTTATAGAAGTAACAAAATGATCCCATGACTCGGGCAATGAGCATAATAAAGTTATAGCTTTATCTTCTGATTCAAATTTTACTTCTATACTTTCTAATTGCACCATGAGAGTATTAAAGGTATTCAAATGATCAGTAATAGATGTACCTTCCTTCATTCACAAACTGTACAACTGTCGCTTCAGAAGAATCCTATTGGTTAAGGATTTTCTCATGTACAACTTCTTAAGCTTTGTCCACAAACCAGCAGCAGTTTTCTCTGACACGATGTTAAACAAAACATCATCCGCCAAACACAGTGGAATACCACTCAATGCTCTTTCATCCAATTCTCTCCACTCATCATCTATCATGTTGTAAGGCTATTTGGATTTTCCCAACAACGCCTTCGCCACGCCTTGTTGCACAAGCAAATCATACATCTTCACTTTCCAGATCTCGAAGTTGTTTTTGCCATTGAACTTCTCGATCTCAAAATGAGCACTTTGAGTTTTTTCCATGTTATAACAAACAAACAATCTCCAATTCCAACTTTTTAATAAATAAAGTTAATATTTAAAAATGCCTTTGCCTTATAATATGCTACCTTTACCTTATCATAAAATCCCTCTGGTGTGCAAAATTTCAGATTAAAAAAAAATTTCAGTTTTACCAAAGCGAAAACGGATTGGCGCTCCATAAGGACATTGGCGCCTGTACCGCCCTGGGAATTGTGCGACGAGCGCCCGGGCGGGCGAGCACCGGGCAGGCGCGCAGGAGTGCGGGCGGGCGTGCGGTGCGACGGTTCATCGCAGAAAATGCGATGAAACCATGAACGACCATGCGACGTTAGCATATGATTACGACACTTATGGAAAAATGAACGAACGCCAAGGAGACTTATACGACGATGAGGAGGGGCTTGCCTATGGCAAAGCCGACAAGCCATATGGAGAGCTTTCGGGGCACGTTTATGGAGATTTGGGGGTCGGCCAAGGGGCGACCACCCCCACACTCACCTCATGTGATGCGTATATATACATGAGCGTGCAGGCTCATTTGAAGACATCGAACTTTGCTCTCTTCGCAAGAGTTCAAGGAATAAGTGCGCAATAAGGGTAGGAGCTACGCATATCTCATGCGTAGTGCTCCAAAGAGGCTTATACGTACGGTGGACTTGGAACTATGCCGAAGGTTATGCAGTGACAGTTCGGAAGTGCGGTTTTGATGCGGATTTGACGAAGTGTTGCAGGTGACTTATGGGGGTGTCGTTCTTCGTACAAAAGAGCATAAAACTATTGTAAAAGGCAGGTTTCCATTCTTGTAAATTTGGTCAAGTGTTGGCCTCGGATTCTGCCAGGCGCACTTGTATGTAAAATTGATATTCTTAATAAACGGTTGGGCAGACTCACGTTACGGGGAGTTTCCCCTCCCCTTTATACTTGTGCAATTGTTGTTCTTGTTGTTTTAATAATTGCGATGGATAATGAATGGAGTATTGGTTTTCATTAAGTATAAAGGATAATGCATGTTTTACTTGGTTACGAAGAACAAACTAAGTATCGGTTGTGAATTAGGCGTAGTCCGCACACTTGAGTATTGTTAAAAAGAAAAAGTGGGGTGGTGCCGCACCTCGCCGGCACGGTTGAAAGACCACTGTAGGCTTGGGGGCATGACAGTTGGTATGAGAGAAGGCTAATGACCGTGTGTTGAAGGTAGAAGCTACTACACAACTTCACCAAAGTGAAGTTGGTATCAGAGCTCGGTTGAGCTGGTTGAGCAAATTGCTCGTGAGAGTGGAGTCAAGGACTTGCAGGTGAAGGAAGCTAGTTTCACATGAGTGAAACAAGGGCCGTTTCATGGTTGCAGGGTGCTTGGTGAAGCTGGTAAATGTTGGAACCGGGTGTCGTAGAGTAGTGCAGGCGGTACTACGTGTTGGTCATACGATTTGGGCACTTGTCAGGTGGGGAAGTGGGACTGCGTGTGGGCAGGTATACACGGTTTGGGCGCTTGAACGAAGTATGAACCAGGGGAAAACGAAGAACAGGGCATGGCAGGTTTGGAAGAGTGTGAAGGGAAGCTCTTGCTTGCCTTATACAGGTTGAAGCGGTTGAAAAGGGAGAATCCCCGCATTCGTGAAGAGCTTGTAGTCTTGGAGACGAACGTTGAAGATGAGCTTCTTCAACTTGGCTGGACAATGAAGCAAGTTGAGGTTGCAGATTGTGCTACCAAGGAAGAGGAATTCTTGATGATCGAAGATGTTGCAGACATGACCGTGATGGAGGATGAACTTGAGCTTGATCAAGTTGGACCAGGATCAGGCATTTTGCAGACATGTATGGATGAGGGAACTCTCATGGAGGAACCTCATGATGATGCTGATGATGTAAGTATTGTTGATACATGTGTTTCACTTGAGAATTTGGTAGATGGACCGTGTGCAGGGAAGGGCAAAGCCAGTTTGCCGATGCTAGGGAGCATCTTACCATGGATGTTCATGATGGGACCTTGTATGGAGAAACAAGGATTCTTGATGTTTGTAGGACTTGTTGGGTTTGTTTGTGACCTTGTGGTAGAAGGTACAAAGGCCCGTGACAAGGGTGGGACTTGATGATCATTGTGGATGAGTGAGTTATGCTTTAGCCACATGGCTAAGTGCCCGACATGACTCATGGACAGTTGAAGGGGCACACACTTGAGTAGCTTGGGTGGACTTCTCATGGTAAGTGCCCGACATGACTCATGGACAGTTGAAGGGGCACACACTTGAGTAGCTTGGGTGGACTTCTCATGGCCGAGATAGTCTTGATGGACACTTTCGTAGAGGAGCTATGATGGAGAGACTCATGTGATGATGATGCTTTGGGTGGACTTCTCATAGTCTTGGTGACACTTAGGTGGAGGAGCTATGATGAAGGAAACTCATGACATGACATGATGATATGGTTGGGTGACTGAGTTCACTAGATCGAAGGTTGCAGCTTGGATGCATGACCGATGGTTGTGATGAGCCTACTTGAGTGGACTACATGGACAACTTAGTCATGGACATCAGGTTCGAGACATGGAGCATGGCAGTCTTATGCAGGGACATATTGTAGGTGCACTTGTGGAGATGTCACTTATGGGCATTCAATGAGGTGTAACCAGGCATGGATGATGAGCAGATAGATGTGCTTGTGTGACATGGAGAATTCTATTTGTGAGACTATGGAGATGTTGTACACTCTTGTGCAACAAAGCCATGGACGTGGATGGAGTTGTGAGCAAACTATGGGGAACTCTTACTACATGGAGAGCTGAGGCATCTTGCAAAGACCTTTGGGTGGAGACTTGTATGCTTGCTAGAGTGTTAGTTGAGGATGGCTTATGGAGCTCATGATGACATGAGATTATTGTGACTTCTTGGAGACTTCATATATGGTGGACTTAGAGGATCTGATGCATTGAGGAGCTGAGGGCAGAGTCTTTGGTGCAGTATGGGATGCACACTTTCAAACTCCATGTATGGGCATGGCTTGAAAGAGTGACTTGATGTGGAGGATCGAGATGAGACACTTTGGGGTGATGGAGTTACGATGATGGTGATACCTTGGTGGCTACACTTGGGTATGGGTTGAGCCGAGACTAAACTACTTTACACATAGGAGCTGATTGATCTTCGATCATGGGCATCACATGGAGACATGAGGAGGGTGTTCTCTTGAGGCACTTGACTTGGTGATGAGGTGCTCCCTTGAGGCACTCGACACTTGATGGAGAAGTGTACTCTTAGAGCACTTGGTTGACTTGAGGGATGGCACATTGTAGATGTGATGGAGGTAGCTTCATGAACATGGATGTGGCAAACCGAGAGTTGGAGTCGATGAGATGGTCTCTTCATATTGAGGAGGCACACTTATGGATGATGTTGGGATTGATGTGGTTGATTCATATAGCACATTAGTACCAAACATCATGGACATGTTGCAGATGAGATGAGGACTACTTCATGGACCTGAGCATGGGTTACTTATGGATGGATTCTTAATCGAGTTCAGGATGTGACAGTGATGCTTTGAGGAAGAACTAATGGTGGCATGAGGATGTTCACTCTCATAGTTCGAGCGGATGGTTGGATTAGCTACCCAACTAGTTCAGACATGGGGGCATGCGGTGAGTAAAGATATGTTGGCATTGTGTTGGAGCATCATGGCAGCAGGTTCACATGGGAACGACACATGATGAGGTCGACACTATATGTTGCAATAAGCATGTAGCTTGAGATGGAGGGGCCAGCCTTCCACGATGGAGCAGCATGTGGATATTGTGACATGATGGTTGATTGTCATGGATTGAGAGGACTTCCGATTGTTGAGATGAGATGTTGGCACATGGTTGAGGTGTGTTAACACTTGTTGATATATCATGGGAAGTTTGCACATGATGGAGATGATGCACATGATGGAGTGGACACTTTGTTGCAGTGGACATGTAGCTTGGTGTTGGAAGGGTCAATCTTTCACGGTAGGAGAGCAGCATGGAGAGATTGTGGCAGGTGACTGGTGGTCATGGACATCTGACATATGACATACCTTGGTATGGCCGATCTTGGTGGCAGTGGTCACTTAGATGAGACATGGTGGAGATGGAGGCCTACATATGTTGCAGGACGTTTGCCATATATGTGAGGGGAGACGACATCATGGATTGATGCTCGGAGTTGGGATGTTGTCGAGGACGACAACGAATTCAGGTGGAGGAGGATGTACCGCCCTGGGAATTGTGCGACGGGCGCCGGGGGGGTAGAGCGCCGGGCAGGCACGCACGAGCGCGGGCGGGCGTGCGGCGTGACGGTTCATCGCAGAAAATGCGACAAAACCATGAACGACCATGCGACGTTAGCATATGATTACGACAATTATGGAAAAATGAACGAACGCCAAGGATACTTATATGACGATGAGGAGGGGCTTGCCTATGGCAAAGCCAACAATCCGTATGGAGAGCTTTCAGGGCACGTTTATGGAGATTTGGGGGTCGGCCAAGGGGCGACCACCCCCACACTCACCTCATGTGATGCGTATATATACATGAGCGTGCAGGCCCATTTGAAGACATCGAACTTTACTCTCTTCGCAAGAGTTCAAGGAATAAGTGCGCAATAAGGGTAGGAGCTACGCATATCTCATGCGTAGTGCTCCAAAGAGGCTTATACGTACGGTGGACTTGGAACTATGCTGAAGGTTATGCAGTGACAGTTCGGAAGTGCGGTTTTGATGCGGATTTGACGAAGTGTTGCAGGTGACTTATGGGGGTGCCGTTCTTCGTACAAAAGAGCATAAAACTATTGTAAAAGGCAGGTTTCCATTCTTGTAAATTTGGTTAAGTGTTGGCCTTGTATTCTTCTAGGCACACTTGTATGTAAAACTGATATTCTTAATAAACGGTCGGGCAGACTCACGTTACGGGGAGTTGCCCCTCCCCTTTATACTTGTGCAATTGTTGTTCTTGTTGTTTTAATAATTGCAATGGATAATGAATGAAGTATGGGTTTTCATTAAGTATAAAGGATAATGCATGTTTTACTTGGTTACAAAGAACAAACTAAGTATCGGTTGTGAATTAGGCGTAGTCCGCACACTTGAGTATTGTTAAAAAGAAAAAGTGGGGTGGTGTCGCACCTCGCCGGCACGGTTGAAAGACCACCATAGGCTTGGGGGCGTGACAGCGCCCCTCGAAGAGTGGAAGATCCGCACCAAAAGAAAAAACGCTGTAAGGCACAAAATTGGCACGCTTAAACCCATCGATTCTGCGCCAATCGGGATCCTGGCGCACTGGCACGAGTATTACACTCGGAATCGCGCCAATTGGCGCGCCTGTTCCAAAATAAAACGCGCCAACCTCTTCCTCTGTTAAAATTGGCGATTGTTTCAACCGAAACTGCGCCAACACCAAAGCTCCACCTTCCACAGCTCTGTCGCATGTACCAACTCCACAACATGCTTTGATACCAATTGTTGGAGCAAACAATGCACAACGGAAATTTAAAAGGAATACACAACACATAAAATCATAAAAAATAACACTAGGATTTAACGTGGTTCACCCAACCAATCTGGGCTACATCCACCGAAACAGAGGCATCGACAATATTATTATTCAATAGGAGATTACAACAATTTATTTCCTCACACACTTTCTACCCTCTCAATATCCTGTACGGGCCTATATTTTTATAGGTAGGAGTATAAAACTGAATCATAAATTCTCTCACAACAAATATAGGATGCATTAACTCCTCCTAAACAAAATGAAGCTAATATAGCAACAAATCCTATTGTTGTCACCTACATGAGATTTTTTCCCAATATAATAAAACAGAAAATCTCAACAGTATTGAGTTTACAAGACCAAATTCTATCTTCACTGGTATAACGCAATAGTTTTAATATATAGGATTTTGTATTTAGTTTTAATTCATAAATTTAATTAAATCGATTGTATTAATTAAATAGTATTTTTATATATTTAATAGTTTTTAAATAATATATAAATTTTGTTATATATATATATTCAGGAAAGTGGATCAGATGTACAAGCACAAGCAAGGAAGCTATCACAATCTTGCTTTGTTATCTCAAGTATGTCATGTAGTAATCTTGTTCAACACAGGTCTTGCTTCCTTATTAAGAATTACATGGTTAATTAAATTAAATTTTATATTATATTTTTCACAGGTCTTGCTTCATGACAATGGGCAATGAGAACATTTTTCCTTAATAAGTATCCTCGTTAATTAATTAATTTTTTTATTATATTTTGGAATTTAAAATATTTATTTTAGACGTATTAAATTATATTGATTTTCAATTATTTTATACATGACTTTTATTAAAACTATAAAAACAAAACATTAAATTGAATATTTATAACGTTTTTTGGATTAATCACATTATAAGTAGTTGGTAGACTTTTCTAACCATTTAATGGGAGGATAAACCACATTAGATGGTTTGAAACGTCCACCAACAATTTATGATCTGATTAATCCGAAAGACTTTATCAAATCACAAAATTCAAAATCAGTATGGATCACAAAAATCTAAAATCAAACACTAAATTGAATATTTTAATAGTTAAAAATTATTTTTTACATGTTTTTTTCAAGTCCCAAAGGCATTAGAACTCGAGATCTTTGGCCTATTGAGTTTACAAGACCAAAATCTATCTTCACTGGTATAATACAATATTATATTTAGTTTTAATATATAGGATTTTGTATTTAGTTTTAATTCATAAATTTAATT
>APFE031231036.1:16528-28718 GCA_000404065.3 Pinus taeda
ATATATATATTCAAGAAAGTGGACTAGATACACAAGCAAACACATTGAACTACACATGCACTTCATCAGAAAGCTCATTCATGACCATGTTCTTGAAGTGCAATATTGTTCAACAGATGATCAAATTGCAGATATCTTTACAAAGGCTCTCACAGAGGCGAAGTTTACTAAACTTCGATTGATGGTTGGAGTTCAGGAAGTAGTCACTAAGGGGGGATAGACTCTAGTGCCTCCTTCCTTCTCCTATTGTGTCATATTTGTAAATCCTTCAATCCTATCCCAAGTTATTCTTAAGGGGGGATGTTAGGATATTCCAACACATTGGAATAGTTAAGTATAACTTGGTCTAGTATAGAGTTAGGTAAAGTGTGTTTCTTTACTATGTACATTTTGCAACTTACAATCTGACGGTCACGATATGTAGTGATCTGATGGTCCATTCTCTCCTTGGTATTACCGACGCTTGATCCGTGGCTTAACACCTGATTGGTCCATGATCTCTATTTAAAGAGCATGGAGGGTCATTTGTAGGTTAACCATTCATGAGAGAAGCTTATGTAAATTTTCATTCTTTTATTAATAAATTGCCTGAAGTGGCCGCGTTGGCTCAGGCCGTGGAATGTTTCCCTCTTTGAGGATTTTAACCACGACAAAAATACTGGTGTATTGATCTGTGATCTGTTTGTGAGCGGTGTCCTTTGGTGTTCTGTCTAAGGAACTTACCCTGTAAATTCCTAGAAGACATTGATTTTGGGGTTAAATGCCTGAAAAATGGGAAAGCTAAGGACATTGAAGGTTACCAGGAAGAAATTTTAAAAATTGGAGGTCCTGTCCTCATCCCCCACATCCACAAGCTTTTCAATCAAGAGGTCAAGCAAGGGTTCCCTAAACCATGGACTCAAAGCCTCATTATCACTATTTTTAAGAGTGGGGATACAAATAACCCCCTCTAATTATCGGACAATTATGATTAGCCCTCTCTTAGCCAAGTTATATGGTATTATTTTGGAAAATAAGTTGAGCATATTGTTTGAAAGTGAAGGTAAGCGGGCTAAAGGCCAAGCGGGTTTTAGAACGTAGCAATCAACAACGGACCACCTCATTATGCTTAGGATCATTATGGAGGAATGTCGCAATGATAAATCCAATCTCTTTTGTTGCTTTGTGGACTTTAGAAAGGCTTTCGATACGGTTCCTAGAAACAATCTATGGAATAGATTAGAAGATCTAAAGGTTCCTTTCGAGTTGAGAGTTGCCGCTATAAGGTTATACGAGAATGTAATTTCCAAGTTAAAGAGCAATGAGGGTGGTCAAAAGATATTAAGTGTAATATCAAAGTTAAACAAGGTTGCCCCCCTCCCCTACCCTATTTGGCATTTACATCAACAAGCTAGAAGGTTGTTTAGAGGAAGAAGGTTGTGCTGGCACGATCTTAGCTGGGATAGTCATCATCCTTATTCTCTATGCTGACGATATTGTTCTTTTCGCAAGGTGCCCATCTGATCTTGATAAGAAACTTAGACTTATGAAGGATTTCTACTCTATCATGGGTATGACTGTTGACACTGACAAAACAAAAGTTATGATTATCAAATCCAAGAAGGACACTTACTAATTTTATGTATGACAATAGTAAATTGGAGGAAATGTCTTCTTATAAGTACCTAGGAATTGATATTCATCACAAGCTCAACTGGAACTATAGCATTGAGAAAAGGATTAATCGGGGGTGGAAAGTTTATTTTGGTCTTGAAAATAATTTTAAAACGACAAACCTCATAATGTGGGATAGAAAGAAGTTCCTCTTTGAAACTTTGGTCACTCCTGTTACCTTATATGGATGTGAGGTTTTGGGTTGCAACATCTCTAGAGAATCCTGGAGAAAGATTGAGCAAATCCAGAAGTGTTTTATAACATTTAACCTCAAAATTAAAAGCAATACACCCTATCCTATTCTCCTTATAGAACTGGGTCTCTCCCCTATCAAGAGCGTAGCTATGACTAGGCTTCTGTTGTACAAGCACAAACCCAATAACATAGGAGACCATAGACTTCCTAAGTTAGCTTTGAATTCCAGCCAAAAACACCTAAGGCTCAAACGAGGCTGGTATAAAGACACCAGGTCTTGGTTAAACCATTAGGAGATCGACGATAATGTTGCATTGCAAAACATTAATAACATTAAAAATATTGTTATTTCTAAGTTCAAAGAAAAAATGTGGCGTGAGAAAGATTTAACAGATAAAACAAAATTAAGATAGTATAAGGAGGTCATCAACCCCACCCCAGAAGATCAAAAGTATCTCTCTGTTTTAACTAGCTCAAAGAAGAAAATTAATATAGCCAAGATTACAATGAACTCTCATGAGCTCCATAGTGAAACGGGTCATTGGGAAGTTCCTAAAACACCATCGATTGAAAGGATCTACCATCTCTATGAGAATATGAACATCAAGAATGAAAATCCCTTCCTCTTAGAGTTCCCCGCGTACAACCACATTAGATCTCAGTTTCATAATCTTTGTTGCAATATCAACCTTCCTAGCCTTTTACAATGTCAAAATTATAGTGAGCTCACGAGGTTTCTCTCCAAGCTTTTTGAGCATAGGAATAAAATCTTAAATCAAACTAAATAATTCGTTTCTTTAGATCTACTAGACCAAATTTTGGTCTCAGTGGATATTAACCATCATAGTCATCATTATATTATATTATATTATATTATTTTTAATTGGAGTTGATTTTAGTGCGACGTTCTGGACTTTTCAGTGCCTGAATCTAGTGGAAATTTTTGAGGTGAAATCTTGTTTTGTGTTATTTAAACTGGTTTTTCTTACTATATATATGGATTCAACACCCTGAAAACCCCCTAGGGCACTTCGATTATGCAGGGTTACCCATCAAGATTGTGATTTTCTCTAAATTCCTGTCAAATTTTGGAGAAATTACATTGGAAAAACCAACTGGAAAAGATTCCAAAAAGTCTCACTAAAGACAACTCGTTTTTAATCTGACAGTTTTTAATTTTTAATTAATAATTGGATAATGAATTTAACATAAAATAAATAACAAAAGATTTTTAGTTACAGTATTCATTTAAATTAATTCATTTGCATAAATCATTTATATTTTTTTTAAAATATAATTTATTTATATAAGACATGTTTAAATTATTTATTTTGATGTTTTTTATATGAAAAGTATTGATGTTGCATTTTAAAAATTTGTAAAATATATTTTAATACATTTTTTACAAATAATAAACATAATTTAATTTAAGAATTAATATGATATATAATGTAAGGCTATTTAAATGGATAATTATATATATATATATATATATATATATTACACAAACACGGTTAGAGGTTTTATTATATTAACATTTAAATTAATCTAAAGTAGCTATCAATTATATGGTTTTAAAGGTTTTTAACTCTATTAAAATTTAAATTAATCTAAAGTAGCTATCAATTACATGGATTTAGAGGTTTTTAATTCTATTAACATTTAAATTAATCTAAAGTACCTATCAATTACATGGTTTTAGAGGTTTTTAACTCTAAACATTTAAGTTAATCTAAATTAGCTATCAATTACTATAAAAAACGACACTGTATATTATACTTGTTTAATATTGAAACAATTTTTTTTAGAGTTGCATGCACAGTGCCATGATCCAGGTGGATATTGGTGGCCACCTGCCAATTCTACCTAGACCCCCAATCAATTTCATTTGTTTCCTTGTTCGTTTCAGCATTTACTATTTTTAGTAGTTTTACAGGTCCTGAACTTTTGCAGCAGTTTTGAGCCCCTAAACAATGTTTTTTTTTTTTTTGCGATCCACAATAGGCATGTAGTAATAGCTATGGGCCTATGGAGAAACTTGTAGTACTCAGCGAGACCTTTCCAACAAGGTATCGTACGGGCCAAATGGAGATAATATGACCAAGTTACGACCTCGGGAAGTTGGCTGCCCAATTAACCCGAACAATGCCCACAAACTCTTCGTGTTACATCTCCTTGGGTTAGGGTTTTGGTTGTTTATGTTTTTATCATGTTTTCCAATAATAAATAGGCCCTTGAGCCTCATTGTAACACAGTTCACAGGCTTGTAGCCACCACATCTCTTCTCAGATATAAGCTACCATTGCCTGAGCTCTCTTATTTCCATTCTATTTGTAAGCATAGTTCAATATTTTTATTAATGAAATGAAATGTTTTTCCGTTGCATATTTGTGCTTATGATTATATCTTTAAGTTGTTGCATTCCTATTTAATTTCGGATCATTGGTATCAGAGTGGTCTTCTCTTTCTCTATTTTTCTTTGCATGTCCCCAACGAGGTCAAGGTATAAGGAGTTAGGGCTTGATGTGGTTGAACCATTGCAAGATCAGCCTCACAAAAGCCGATTACCTCCCATGGTAGAAGAAATGAAATATGAGGGGGAAGGAGATCCTTTCAAAATGTTTCTCGAGGGAGGCCTCGAGCGACAGAGGGATGCGATGATGGATAATTGTTCCCAAATCCTTCGATGACTACCCACAAATGATGCATCTTCATCCAGAAACCACTCTGGAGGCGCCACTCCTTTGAAGGTACATGTTAACTTTGATATTCCCATGTTCGAAGGCTTGATAGATGCATATGTTGTAGGTAAATGGTTAAATATGTTGGAAGGATATTTTTCAATTCATGACTTTTCCAATTGGGAAAAGATTACTTTTGCACTTCTCAAAGCTGCCCCACACATCAAGGACTAGTGGGAAACCTACTGTGAACAAAAGGACGAGAGGGCACCCACGCTATTTTCAGCCGCACCCACTTAGAATTCTTTCTAAGATGTCATCAAGGAGCAATATGACCCTGTCGGTAGCTATGAAGACAAATACATAAAGTGGACCA
This sequence comes from Pinus taeda, assembly GCA_000404065.3. Lineage (NCBI taxonomy): Eukaryota > Viridiplantae > Streptophyta > Pinopsida > Pinales > Pinaceae > Pinus > Pinus taeda. Next base: position 21,434 of record APFE031231036.1, read on the forward strand.
CGCTACGATAGGGAAGGGACCAAGATGTGCCAGAGTTCACAAATATTTTCCATACCCTTTGCACGAAGCTGGGTATCAAGGATATTGAGCAGAATTTGGTGCTGAAGTACCGCAATTACCTACATAAGTACATCCAGGATGAGGTGGAGTTCCTAGAAATTTCCTCACTTGACACGATGTATCGGTATGCGGTCAATATTGAGAAGCAATTTAAACAGAAGAAGTGGGACTTTGGAACAACAAATCCAAAGCAAGGAAAAGGTGCCCCAAAACCATAGAACAAAGGATTAATCCCAGGAAAGGCTACCCAGGACAACTTGTCGAATTCACAAGCAAAGAAAAACACCACGAAGACGAAGAAGGAGATGTGAAAATGGTGTGAGTTCCATAAGAGGTCAACTCACAATACAAGTGAGTGTTACGCCAAGCAGTTACTGGTGGCCGAGTTGAAGGCTTTCGAATCAGATGAAGGTTTTGACTCTTAATCAGAACCCGATAAGGGAACTCACAAAAGGAAGCAGATCATTAATGTGGAGCCTAATGCCACCATGACCACCACCAAGATCGAGAAGATTGATCCTGAAGATATAGAGGAGGGGGAACGCCTCTTCCTCTCATAGATGTGGGTGAAGGGTTATCCTCTGCAATTCATTATCGGCAGCTAGAGCCAAAAGAACCTCATTTCACTAGAGGTCATGAAGTGGCTGGGCCTAAAGACTTCAACACATCCAAAACTATAGACCATTGAGTGGCTTCACTGAGGATGAGATCTTTGCGTCAGCCAACAGTACCACCTGCCCTACAACATCAATCCATTCACAGATGAGGTACTATGTGTCATTGCTCCTCTTAAATTTTGTGATGTATTGGTAGGACAACCATATTTGTGGAAGTGACATGTTGTATATGAGTCTAGTCTTCGCTCTCTAATTATTGCTTTGGCTAATAAGTTGTACAGGATACCGGAGGTAGTCCCATGATCGAGATTTAAACAAGGCAAAAAATTACAGATATAACCATAAATATAGAGATGCAACAAAAATAAAACTTCATTGCCTTAATATCAAGTATTGAAGTATGCTTACAAACAGAATGGAAATAAGACTAGCTTGGGCGATGGTAGCTTATCTCTGAGAAGAGATGTGGTGGCTACATGCCTCTGAACTCAGTTATAATGAGGCTCAAGGGACTTTTTATTACTAAACAATAAGAAAAAACCCTAAACAACCAAAACCCTAACTCGAAGAGATGTAACACCAAGAGCTTATGGGCCTCGTTGGGGTTAGCTGGGCAGCCAACTTCCTGAGATCGTAACTTGGTCATATTATCTCCATTTGACGTGTATGATACCTTGTTGGAAAGATATTTGTGAGAAATACAACCGCTAATGTGATTTCTATAGTAATTACCAATTTCTATTTTGCTAAAAAAAAAGTGATTTAGGGCCTCAAAACGGCTAGGGAAGTTTAGGACTAGGAAAAATGCCAAAAATAGTAAATTGTGCTACAAATAAGGAAACTGAAAAACTAAAAGAGACAATGGTGGGGTTCCAAGTGGGATAGATAGGTGGCCACCAATATCCACCTGGATCATTCCTCGCCCCTTAGGAAGAAATGGTCCCCATTGCATTGAGTTCCTCTATGAGATGAGGAAACTTATGCTAGTGTGAACTATTTTGCAACGTTTGATGTGTCCAGTAATGGTGCTAAGCATGGTTGAAGACGGTCCACATTGAAGACTGGGTGCAAGCCAAGGAATGGGGAAATTCTACGCTCCAAAGCATTGTCTCCCACATCTTTGGTAATGGTGTAAGGACCATATTGGAGTGGTCTGAGCTTCTGACGGGCTCTGGTAAGACATTCTTTGTGAAAATGAAACCAAACTTTGTTGCCCACCTGAAACTTGTGTGACACTTGATTTTGATCATGTCATTGCTTGTACTTGGAATTTTCCACAATGGAGCAGTGATATAACAATCTGTTGAGTAGCGGTGCTCCAAGAGTTAGATCGAACGAATGCTTGACCTGACATTGCAATGGTAACTATGTGGGTGAGGAGAAGATATCCATGTATTCTTTCATGACCGTATCCACTTGCTTCTGCTATGTGGAGGAACTCTTCCCGGGGGCCATGGATGTGCCTAAGATCTTCCCCTTACTTTCAGAGAGAACTAGAAAGAAAATGAATTTCCTAGTCTCAGAGATGATCTTACTGCATTTCATAGTAGAGATCAAAGTAGTGACGGTAGGTGGGGCTACCTCCGATATCCTATATAATAAATTACCCAAATAAATAATCACAGAGCGAGGTTGAGACTCATATACAACATGTTGATTCCACAAGTATTCTTGTCCCAGTAATACATCGCAAACGTCAAGAGGAGAAACATCACAAAAAGCCTCATCTATGAAGGGCTTGATGTTGTAGGGGAGGCGACACTATTGGCTCACTCGAAGATCTTGTCCTTGGTGAATCCACCTGATACTATACGGTTGTGGGTGTGGTGTAGTCGATAAACCCAATAACTTCATAACCTTTTCTAAAATGAGGTTCTTTTGGTTCCCATTATCGACAATGAATTTCAACAGCGAACCCTTCACCCAGATCTGTGAGTGGAAGAGACGTTCCCCTTCCTATAGATCTTCGGGCTCATTCTTCTAGATCTTGGTGGTGACAACAGTGGCGTTGGGCTCTGCATCAATAATTTGCTTCCATTTTTCATTCCTCTTGTTGGGTTCTGACTCAGATTCAGAACATGCATTTGAGTCTAAAGCCTTCAACTCGGCCACCAGTGATTACTTGGCCCGACACTCACTTGTGTTGAGAGTGGGGCTCTTATGGAACTCACACCACTTTCCTGTGTTCTCCTTTGACTTTGTGGTCACCCCATCTTGGCTTGGTGCCTTGTTCTATGGTTTGGGGGTATCTTTTGGATTCATGGAGCCAAAGTATCACTTCTGCTATTTAAAATTCTGCTCAATCTAGACAGTGTATCAGTACATTGTGTCGAGCAAGGAGATGTATAGGAACTCCATCTCGTCTTGGATGTACTTGTATAGCTAGCTGCAATATTTGATTACCAAATTCCGCTCAAAATCTTTGATACCCAACTTTGTGTGAAGGGTATGAAAAATATTGGTAAGCTCCGACACGTCCTGGTCCCTTCCCTGCCACAACATGGTCCACTTTATGTATTTATCCTCATAGCCTCCGATATGGTAGTACTTCTCTTTGATGGCATCCTGGAATGAATTCCAAGTGGGTACGGCTAAAAAATTTGAGGTCGTACTTTCATCCTTCTTCTCACAGTAGGTTTCCCACCAGTCCTTGACATGGGGAGTGGCTTTGAGAAGTGAAAAAGTGATCTTTTCCCGGCTGGAAAAATCATGAACAAAAAAATATACTTCTAGCAAATTTAACCATTTATCTCTGGCATACACATCTATCTGACCCTCGAATATGGGAATGTGAAAGTTAACTTGTATCTTAAGGGTGTGGCACTTCTAGAGTAGCTACTGGAAGCAGATGCATCGCCCCTGGGTAGTCAGTGAAGGATTGTTACACCCCTATAATACTATTCATTCCCCCATTACTATTGTCATTGTATCCCTTAGTGTTATTATTGTGCCCCTATTGTCCCCATATTGTTATTAGTATGCCCCATACAAACCAACTATTGTTATTTTTGTGCCCTTATTTTATTATTGTTATGTCGGCTTGATTATATTATGACCCCTTAGACTCCTATATATAGAAGGGAGGTTTAGTCATTTGTATCATCCAAGAATTATTCATTTGTGTAATGTAAAGGAGGTTTCCCCCTCGAAGAGGCTAAATTCTAAGGCATCAATCTATCTTTTCTATCTTTTTGTGAGTTGGTTTCCTAACATTTGGTATTAGAGCTTTGGATTCTAGGGTTTCCCTGCTCCAAATAGGTCATTGTGGAATTTTCACTATAATTTTTTTTTTTTTTTGTGACATTTTATAAGCTACAAAAAAAACCCATTTTCTCTGAAATCGTTCTGAACATTGGGTCCAAATTTTAGAGATTTTAGCACTATATTTGTGGAGATAGGATCTGAGGAAGTTAGGGTTTTTACAGACTCCCGAATTACATTCCAAACAGATCACCTGGGGAAAATCGTCATAAATTTTGTTTTGAGAATTAGATTAAAATTCCGTAAGAAGTTTCAAAAAGAGGATGTGATTTAGTTTTTTTTTTATCAGTTTTAGATACTAAGGTCAAAACAATGACACGTGGCACGTCATACAAGTTCGCTCTACTGAACTAGTCTATAATCAGGTCACCGTGGGAGATTTGGTATAACTCTTCCTTGGAGAATCCAATATTGATCAGACTTGCAGGGTTAGAAAGAGGACTTAAGGCCTACCATAGGATGAGATTTCTGATATTCGAGATCCGCAGTTACAGAGATACAAAGAGGTGTGTAGTTTCTTTTAAATTTTGCATAAGATTGGTTTGAAAAATTAGTTTGAAGGAGTTCAAAGGGAATAGTGAAGAATTATTAGCATTAATTAATTCCCGAAGAACAAAAATTGAAACGCCTAGTAAGCAACCTAAAAGCTCTAGCATTACTCATGAAGAAGAGGAAGAAATGCAACCTGATATATCAAAATTACAAGACCAAGTACAACAAATTTCACTCTCACTAAAGTTAAATGAAGCCAAGATGAATGGCGTGGAAGCTAATATGAATGGAATGCAAGTTAATATGGATGGTGTGGAAGCTAATATGAATGGCATGCAAGTTAAGATGGATGGCGTGGAAGCTAAGATGGATGGCATGGAAGCTAAGATGAATGGTATGGATGCTAAGATGAATGGAATGGATGATAAGATGGAAGAATTGAAGATAAATTTGAATAAGTTGCTACAAGAAATGGTCACTAATGGTGAAAGGCTAGTAAAGGAAACTCATGTTGAGAACAAAAGAAATGTTAATCATGATTTCATCAACTCTAATGTTGGATTGAAGACCCACCATGTTACAAACTTTGATATGAGGAAGTTTGATGGCAAGGATCCCTAAACATGGATACTACAGATGGAACAATTTTTAGATCTCCATAATGTGCAAAACACACAAAAGGTACGTATTGCAACTTTATATTTGGAACCAAATCAGTTTGTATGGTATTGATGGCTTTTCTCTTGTAAACAAATTGTCACTTGGGCAATTTTTACAGAAGAAATGATAGCACATTACGAGGATACAAAATGCAACACCTTTTTTAGCCGATTGATAAATATAAAAAAAAAGTGTTCAATGATGGAGCACATTGAGGACTACCAAAAATTGAACATAAGGATAAAATATATTCCAGAGGAGCATAGGATTGATGTGTTCATAGGGACTTTAAAGGATAATATCCAACATGATCTTCGCCTTTCGGAACCTGATTCATTGGAGAAGGCATCCAGGTTAGCAAAAAAAATGGAAAGCAAAATTATGGAAACCAGGAAGCCTACCACTCACAACTATAAAGATGGAAGTGTTGTTTCCCCTAGCCTTCCACAACCTATAAAGTTGACACCACAACAATTGGAAGAAAAATACCAAAAGGGCTTTGTTATACTTGTGATAGCTAATACACTAAAGGTCATAAGTGTGCTGAGAAGAAATTATTCTACATAGATTGTGAAGAGGAGGAAGAAAAGGAACAAGAAATGTCAAAAGAAGAGGATATACTCCAGGAACAAGCCCTAGATAAAGAAGAAATGAATCTGACCATATCTTGTAATGCATTGGCTGGAATTACCACTCCTCAAACTATCAAGATAGAAGGACATATCAAGAAGAAAAAGGAAATAGTGTTGATTCATTTGGGATGTACCCATAATTTTATTCATTGTAAGATAACAAAGGAATTGAATTTCTTCCTATATCCAACACTAGAGTGTCAAGTGATGGTTGCAAGTGGAGGAACCATAAATTGCTCTAGAAAGTGCCATAATATCAAGCTATCCATAGGAGAATATGTATTGAATATCCCAATGCTTTCCATTCCAATGGGTGGTGAAAATGTTGTACTAGGAGTGCAATGGCTACAACCCTTGGGTACAATAGCTTTTAATTTTCAATAACTTTTCATGAAATTTTGTGTGGAAGGAAAGGAAGTTGAATTAAGGGGTAATGCAGGGAAACTGGGAAAGATAATTAGCTCTAACAGTATGACAAATCTTCTAAAGAAGGAACAATGAGGTGTAATTTCACAATTATGTTCGCTAGAGGTTCCCATATTGAAATCATCTATTTCTCCAGATCTCCAAAAAGTCTTGGACAATCATTCCAAAGTATTTGAGACTCCCAAAGATCTCCCACCTATTCGTGATCATGATCATGCTATTCACTTGATTCCAGGAAGTGTTCCTTCAAACATCAGGCCGTACAGATATCCCTATGCCTAAAAGAGTGAAATTGAACATATGGTTGTAGAAATGCTAGAGGCTGGTATAATTCAACCTAGTCAAAGTTATTTCTCTCCTAAAATAGTATTGGTGCAAAAGAAGGATGGATCATGGTGCGTCTGTTCGGATTATAGGGAGCTCAACAAGGTCACTATTAAAGATAAATTTCCAATTCCTGTCATTGATGAATTATTGGATGAATTGCATGGATCAATTTACTTCACCAAGTTGGATCTTTTTTCAGGATATCATCAAATTAGAATGAAGGCTGAAGACATTCCGAAAACAACATTTAGAACTCATGAGGGTCATTATGAATTTTTTGTCATGCCTTTCGGCCTTACCAATGCACCTTCTACATTTCAATGTTTGATGAATTCCATTTTCAAACCCTTCCTTAGAAAATTTGTGTTAGTATTTTTTGATGATATACTAATCTACAACAAGTCTTGGAAGGATCATGTTGAACATGTTGACAGGGTGCTCAAACTATTGGAGGAGAAACAATTATATGCAAAAAGCTCCAAATGTGTTTCTGGAGTACAAGAGGTGGAATATCTGGGTCATAATGTATCTCATGAAGGTGTTAAGGTAGACCCTAGTGTTGGGTTGTGTTATATTCTTTGCACTACTAGCCCATGTAGTTAATCGGGGGTGTCATGCAGAAAGAGTTATTTTTGCTAACAAAACTAACCTCCCTAGGAGTCTAAGACTCTCTAGTGACAAACAAGACAATTAAGGGCAATCCTTCTCTAAACATGCATTATCATATGAGAAACCAAGTGTTTTTCGATCCCACCTGAAGTCCAACGCTGTTGTAGTAGTCTAGCCTCGTCGATCCAGATGAGCTCCTCC
>APFE031231039.1:6269-38398 GCA_000404065.3 Pinus taeda
AAGGAAGTGTTGTTGGTTTCTCTTTGAGACATTGTATTGTTGGGTGATCTTGCTTTTCATGAGGTGAAGAGGGCTTTCATGTTGGGAGGATGATGTTGGATCAAACAGCTAGGTTGTAATCGTCTCTTCTACTATTAATAAAGTTATTTGAGTTTTCCTCCATATAATCATGTATTTGTGAATCTCGTTTATTTGTGAATGCAATTGTATGGTCAATGTATTTATGATTTTGCATTGTTTATGGTATTATAGATCTCTATGCTTTGATGGTGTTTTATTCCTTTTCCTCTACAGGTATTCTCTAAAGCAGGACAAGTTGGAGAGGAGTGGCAAGTTCTATCAAGGGAGAGAGGAAACAAGCAAGCAGACAAGCGAAAGTTTCAGGTTGGTACTCTTTACTTCTCTCTTATCTATCATACATAAAGGAAATCAAAAGTTACTTTGATTGTTTGTTTCTAAGATAGCTACCCGTCTTAGTGGGACTAGCAGATCGAAAAGACACTAGTTTTCCCGGAAACACTTGGCCAATTCACAATGACATCAACCTTGGACGGATCTATTTTCAACTCACCTCCTCCAACAATATGACTCAAGTGAACTAAAGAAGTTTTTCCAAACTCGCACTTTGACTTCTTAAGATACAACTGTTCTTTTTTCAAGACATCAAGTACTTTTCTTACATGCATTACATCTTCATCACGAGATTTACTGAAAATTAAGATGTCATCTAAGTAGACTATGAGAAACTCATCAAGAAATGGCCTCAATACATCATTCATCACACGCATGAATGTAGCAGGAGCATTACATAAACCAAACGACATAACTAACCATTCAAATAAACCTTGTTTTGTTTTGAATGTTTTCTTCCAGATGTCTCCTTCAACTATTCTAATTTGATGGTAGCCACTTCTTAAGTCCAGCTTAGTAAAATACTTTGCATATTTCAATTTATCAAGTAAATCATTTATTCTGGGCAGTGGGTAACGGTTCTTTACCGTAATTTTGTTCAATGCATGAAAGTCCACACACATGCGCCAGGTTCCATCCTCCTTTGGCACCAAGACAATAGGTGAACCACACAGCAAGGAAGATGGTCTGATGATCCCTTTATTCAACAACTCTTGAATTTATTTCTTAATTTATGCACTTTCCATCATTGACATCCTGTACATGCCAGTGTTAAGAAGAGGACAATCTTGTTGCAACTGTATCTCACGTTGGATTCCTCTCTTGGGAGGTAATCCCTTTGGTTCCTGAAACATCTCATCATATTGGTTAACTACGTCAACCAATTCAGATTTCAAATTCGAAGCACAACCTTTAAAAGCTTCATTATCAACATCATTCTTGGGTTTGATCATGAGAAGCACAAAATTCTTTCCCAATTTCACTGGTCTTTTCATATGTACTGCATTAACAAGAGAAAGATTTATTTTCCTTCTATGAGCTCTCACAATATATTCTACTCCATCTTTGAATAAATGATATTTGTTTTCATGTCTATGGAAGATTTATTTTTTGTCATAAAGGTAAGGGTTACCCAAAACTATACCACAGATATCTAACGGCACAATATATTCAAGCTCCACTTCATCTATGAAATTTGCAGTAATAGTGAATTTCAGTTTACACTTTCTAGTGACCTATAATTGCACATTCTCACACACTTGCCCAAGTGGATACGGTTTATGATGTGGAACAGTTTCCAAATTTAAAATTTTGACAATGTTTTCAAATAGAAGATTGGCTTGAGAGCCACTATCGAACAACGTATCAATCTTGTTGTGTTTTGATATCACCCTTATGTGTAAAAATTATATTCTCCTCTTTTCGTTTGGAGTTTCATTTTATGAGTTTGAAGAACTAGTGCTAGCAATGGATTATTTTCCTTTTAACCCCGTGGATCTGATTTTAGTTTCATCGCTCGAATCAGATCCGAAATCTTGTTGAGTGGTTGCAGTTGTCTTTTGTTTTCCCTTGTTATTGTTTTTCTTTAGTCTCATTTCAAGATGAAGCTTCCAACAATGAGCTTCATCGTGATCCTCTCTAGAAGAATGTTTGTATGTAATTTTCTCTCCTTTTTTGATAGACACATTTTTCTTTGCGTTCCATTTGAAATCCTTTTCCTTTCCTTTACTCTTAAATGGATTTTTACTACCTTCTTCTGGAGTGTTTTTCCCTCTTGCCTCAAGATGAGTGGCTTTCACACACAAATCATCTAGGTTATTGGGATTAAACATTAAGATAGTATGCCTAGGTAACTATGTAAGCCCCCTATGCACTTTAGCAATGTGTTATGTGATTGCAAATCTACACCTAACATCAAAGACCTTTTTCTAAATTCTTGGGTGTAAACGTGCACATTTTGACCTTTAAGCTGTCTAAGGTTCTACCAATTCATGATGGCTTTCTACATATAAGCTAGAGGGTAGAATTGTCTTTTGATTGCAACAATGAAATCATTCCAAAAATTGATATCTTACCATGTTTTTTAATCTCCTCCTGGGTCTTTGATTCCCACCATATTAGTGTTTCACCCTCCATTCTCGAGGAAGCTAATTGAATCTTTATGTCATCCTATTGAAGGTTTTGAATCCTGCAATACAACTCCAACTGACGAATCCAATTATCAAGCTTCTCTGCATTCACTTCACCATTATACATGGGCAACTCAAATTTAACATCAAGTTTTAAAAAAGGTGATTTACCAGTTGCTTTTGAAGTATGATGATGAGTATGAGTAAGGGTTGTGCTAGTGGAAGAGGGTGAAGATGCTTGTGAAGAAGAAGACGAATAATATGGTGGATAGGTTGGAGGTTTGTCTCCATTTCCATTACCTCCTTCTAAAGAGCCTTCTCCTTTGGGAGGTTTGGAACTTTCCCCTTGCAACCTGGTATTCCTCTCTTCATAGAGGACCTTTACCATCTATGTCATATCAAAGAAAGCCTTTTTGAAGGTCTTCTCATCTTCTGTCATGTTTGTAGGTTCTCTTTCATGAGACATGATCTCTGGAGTCTCAAGTGCAACTCAAGGCTGAAATGGTGTTGGAGATTGTGGCAACCTTGCTCTCCTTCCCCTTGACCCAACTTCAAGGCTTCCAACCAACTTCCCTTCTCCTCTTTTGAGTTTTAACCTTGTAAGCATGACATAAACTTGCAAACAGTTAAATCCTTCTTTCACAAAGCAAACCTTTTAGCTCTGGTACCAAATTGATCTAATTTATAATATTAGGTTGTTGTGCTGAGATCCTCCTTAGATTAGAAACAAAATGATTTCATTATGCTTAAGGATTCATGAATTTTTGCAAGTGAAATGATGAGTTTTTATGTTAATTTTATGAGCAATTTAACATAAATAAGAGACTGAATAACAACATAAACATGTACAGAACAGCATCAAAAACACATTACAACAAGAACATGATAAAGGAGTTCACCGCTCCTGGGCTACGTTTCCTTGGTCCAACTTCCAATGTCTTGGGCCTCCTTATTATGCTGAAAAGTGTAAAAAGATTGTGTTTACAATGCTCAAATGCTTCTGCAACCTAGTCCAATGAATCCAGAATGTCCAAAATGGCAATCTGGCCTCCTTTTTGCATCCAATTTGGTGGAAAATTGAACAAGTTATGACCTCTCCTAGTTTTCCCACTATTCGCTCCACAAATTGCTCCAAATCCGGAATGATCCTACAAATTAGCTCCAAAAACCACTAATTGAGTGAAAATTTCATCGCACGACGGTCCATAATTTGTTGGCACTGACTACCCCATCATAAATAGAAATCGACGAGAACCAGCAAGCTTATGGTTTGTGAACGCGACAGGGCGATGTGCGAATGCGATATGGCAGACCCGATGGAACTATTAACCGAAACTCATCAACTTATCGCATACGAGATCCTTTGGCAATTTGCAATCGGCAGAGTACCGACGCTCTTATATATGCGGGTCTCTATTTTCTGCGGTGTGCGATTACGATCTGTGACTGGGATTATCGCATCACAACCCTTCCCTGCTCAGGGGTCTATTCTTTAATGCCTTTCTACCTGCCCTATTGCAATGTGTGATTATCGCATCACACCCTAGCTTATTTCGAGGCCGATTTTTAATGTCGGCCCACCTATGAAATGCGATTTGCAAAATGAGGGGGCCAATGGTGGCCTACCACTTGGCACATCCCCATTCGCTAAAGAGACCTACCACATCATCTTTCCCTACCATCTATCCAAGTCAAACCTAGATTTTGATTGCTCTAACTTCTTCATACGAGCTCGGATTCGAGTGTCGTTCACACCGTTGGAATCAGGATGACGAGCTCTTCAATATGAATCTAACTTTATAGAGATTCTAACACTTTTATTTTTTAGCCTAATTTTGAGCACCTAATCAGGGAGGGACATCATAATATACTAGTACAAAGCTCCAAATATCTACTCCCATGGACATAAGATAGGCTTCCATCCTAACTTTCCAAAAGGCATAGCTTTCCCCATCAAAGACCAATATTTTTCTTGAGTAAGCATCCTAACTCTCTTGCCTAAACATCATTCCTTATGGATCTACCTTCTAATGGTTAGACTGTTCCTGAAGGAACATGGCTCTGATACCAAATTGTTGGAATAAGGGATTACTGAGAGGGGGTGAATCAGTAATAGTGGGGATCTTAAAACTTCAAGTGCAAACCTTAAATTATTTTCACTAATGTCAATTATTTGAGAGAGAATTCATATTATAATAAACATGAACAACAAGATAAGACATTCACATACATCAACTGAACAACACACACATATTGAAACAAGTATTTTTATGTGGAAACCCAAAGGGAGAAAACCACCAATATGTTTGTTATTATGATGTAATTTAAGCACCCACTTAATTACATCAAGTTGTTTGTGAGAACCTACTCACAAGAGGCCCCAACCCCCTCCAAATAGCAGGCTACAACTTGCCAAGAGGCACAAACCTCTTATGAATGCAGGCCACAACCTGTTCTAGTCATTGTTATACTTTTCATAAAATTTTCAAACTGAAAACAAAGGCTATTACATTTACACATAAATATAAATATGATCTAATGCAATACCAACTCCTTTCCTACAGCTTTGCAGTTCTCCTTTGAACCATGCTCCCTGCTACTCAACTAAATTTGGTCACTCTCTGCTTCATTGTATCTCCATTACCAACTTGCACACTCACAGCGCAATACACTTCAGCTCACACAAATTCTACATTCACCCACCTTGTTGAATTTCTCTCCATTGTTTTGTTCCTCTGCAACGCTAGGAACGATTTTGTCTCTACAATCATCCACACAACCCGAGTGTACTCAACAGATGGCTTCCCATAGTGCAGTCACTTATATTATCAGACACGACAACTAAGTTAATGCAGAAAATGGGCTTCTGATTTTTTTATGTGTTGAGAATTAAGTCTTAGTCAAACTATTGAATAAAATAGCTCCTCCATTAATATATTTGCATGTACTCATAACATGGTTCTCCTTCATTTCTCTTTAAGGCACATAGGACTAGAGCAGAACAATAAAATCCATCATCCTTTTATTTTAATTCATCATAGCTTGCAATGAAGCTCATGGATGGCTAACTTTGTTTCACAACAAGCTACATTAAATTGCTCCTGTGCGTAGTGGTCCTTCACTGCCTTCAACCAGAGCTCTCAGCAATTGCATTGAATTCCATTCTCAATACACAGTTGTCGACCCATTCATCCAAATCCCAAAGGCTTTCCATTAGCAGTGCTGCCAATTCTATTGATTTCGACTTTTAGCTCCTTTTGTTGGCACCTTAACATGTTTTATCACCATGGAACTAGGTGTTGAGACCATTGGATCAAGCCTTCAGGTGCTTAGCATGTTTAACGCCTTAAAGGGCTTATTTCCCTTTGTTAACATCCTTGTGCCATTGGCCTCATTTCTACGCGAAATGACCAAGACCTGGCTTTAAGGCCAAATCTCCCAAGCTCGGGGATTTTATCTTACTCCTTCATCATTTTGTCATGCCCTTTGTCTTATTTCTACGTAAAATGACCAATGGTTAGTGCTTAGCCCATAGCCCTTTCTATCCTACCACACTAAACCTATGCCTCTTTATACACTTGTCGGATCATGTCATCGGGTTGACGTGTCCTGTGGGAACCAACCAACCTCATTCTCATTTTTTGTCGCTCTGCCACAAGGTTGCTTGTCAGTCCTTAGTGTCCTAGTGCTTTCACTGGCCAATCAAAGGACCTATCAAGATGAGGTGTCTGACAGACATATCCCGGCACCCACTTCCTAGCGCTTCCACCTTCTGTACCTAAAAACATCTTCGGGCTCCAACTAGTGCGATGATATCGTGCTAACATCATCAACCCCACATGGCACCTCTTGAGTGGTGACACATGTCACCAGGATTTAACCCATTAGGCCATCCAAAAACATCTAGTTTGCTTGCCATGTGTCCTTCATATAGCTATGTCATGCTAACGTAATATTCCACCTGTTAGAGTCAGTATTTTCATACTGCCATCAGTGATCAAGACTCCTCTTTTCATATTCATATTAGGGTCTCGCTCATAAATTTTTGTCATTCCACCTAGGTCCTCATTCAAAAATTTACTCACTAATGATAGCTCTAGTCAAAAAACCTCCCTCACCTACACTCCATCTACCTCCCTTGACCTTTTCCAATGCACTCTTGGTTATGTTACCCTCCATTCCCCAACTGCCATGTCACCTCCTACATCCATGTCATTCATCTGTCTCATGATCAGTTGAAACTATGCTTTTTCCTACACGCCATGTTGATTTCAAACATGGTTTCCAAACCAATGAGGACGAATTTTCAGCAACTGAAAGAGTTTTTTCTTCCATCATCCTCATGTACAAAAACCGCTCTCACTTTTCTAACAGTTATTATGGTTTGGGATATACAGATGAAGCTTTGCGGACATATTTTCCCAAATTTTCCTGTTTAGCCATACGTTTTCGGAACATATTGTGGCCAATCAGAGATGAATCTTGAGAAAATGGAGGAGTTGTGTGTTCCTAAGATTCCAAAGTATAATAACCTACTTCAAATTTTACACAACTATTATAAAATGATAGATACATGTACATCTTTACAGCCTATTTTTCGAACTGTGCAAAGTCATGTTTCAGTCACCTTTTTTCAGAGCCTATTGGGAACAACTATAGCTGAATTTTGGGAAACTGGGAGAGGTTTATCTCAAGAATATATTTATATACAATAACCTTCCTTGATTTTACAGATCTATCTCGGATTGAGATATACAAAGGGATGAATGGACCTTATTTTGCAGGATTTCGAGAGGAAAATGTTCAAAGACAGTTAGCTACCTCATCAACTAAGAGTTGCAATCAAATTCGAATTTCTCTTCCTTGTCAACAAAAATACATAATGATAGTGCCAAGTAGATACATTAGTTTTTAATGTCCTACATTTCATTTCTATTTGTGCAAAACAGTTTAGGATATTTGTAAAAAGATCTTGAGATTTTTATCAAGATATTTTAGTTTAGAATTTGTATAAATACTTCATCATTTGAAGTAAGAAAGGGTTGGAATTAGTTGGATGTTTGGATATTGATCAAAGACACTAGTGTAATCAGTATTTGGCATAATTTAATGAATGAGTTGTAGCTATTTTGATGGAATACCTGTGGTATAGAATTTTGACATAGTTTCTTCTTGTGTTGCATATGTTTGAATGTTTTGTACTCCCATATTTCAGTTCACTTCTATGATATGTTGATTTTCAAGTTTATGAGAAGAATACATCTTACATGGAATTTGACATAGTTTCTTCTTGTGTTGCATATGTTTGAATGTTTTGTACTCCCATATTTCAGTTCACTTCTATGATATGTTGATTTTCAAGTTTATGAGAAGAATACATCTTACATGCTTTGTTTTAGGGAAATCTTCATAGTTTGTCCATTTTCTTCAGTTTAGAAAGAATACATGCTTGCCTTGCTCTTTCTAGCACCTCACCATCTTATCCATCTCACTTCATAACCTTAAAGTGTTTGAGTGCCTACCTACCTTGCTCCATCAGATGTCTGCAATCATTCCCTTATTTGCCTTGACCTAGTCTCTTTGACCTAATTCTCTTTCAACAACCCCATCAATTCAAATCAAACAACTCTGCACTTTATACCTAGCCTAAAACCCTAATCCATCTAGCCCTCTTGACTGTGATTCATTGGAGAGAGCCATCTCTAGCTTGGTAGGGCTAGCTACCAAGTCAAAAGATTTATCTATGGTTACCTCAGCTTGACTCTTTCTCAGCCTTGGAGATCCAGAGGAGTGATAACACCACCATCATCTCCTAAGAGTTAATCAAATGTTGCCACTTGTATAGCCAGAGGAGAGATAAAAGGTCCTCAAGGCCTTGGTTTTGTGAGCAATTTCTCTTGTTAATTAAAAATCATCGGGCTCAAGAAACCAAGCTTGACACCACTCCATTGTGGTTTGTGGTATTAAGAGGAGTGGTCCCGAAGTGGTTCTCCACCATTGATCTATGTGATAAGAAGTATATGAAACCAACTTTTGATGCCTCGAGGCGTGATCGGACTTCCATATCAAGGGATGTAGGAATGTCGTCATGTGGCCCAATGCCTATCTCTCGGTCAGGTCATATCGTCGTTTCGCTTTGCTTTGATATCCCTCTAAGCAAGCCTTTGCCGGCTTTACTATAACTATATGGCCCTCCTGACACCTTTATCGTTGGTTGTCGCTACCAACCAAATCGCTACTGTCATCTCACTCAACTCCTCATTGGTTTGCGCTCTGCCTCCATGTCTGAGAGCCTGTATCCTGGAGCATTCACTGTGTTCGCCTTAAATCAGGTTTCCTCTATCGAGCCAGGCTATCAAGTGGGCTCCATTTGTGGCCAATCAAAAAGGCTTCTACTACTTTGTTGTCCATGCCACATCCACTAACTCTTCCCTTAACGGCTCCGTTAGTAGTTCCGCCAACTCTAGCCACTGCCAAAATTGGTCAAGCCTTTGACCCAAGGCCACATTTAACTCTATTATCAAGGACTTAAGGTCACAAACTTTGATCGGCAATAAGTTGTGACCTGGGAGGCCTATTTGTTGACTTAAATATACCATTGGAAATCTCTTTCCAAACACTATCCAACTATGCCACTTTTAGGAGAAACTAAGCTGATATCTTGAGACATAATCTCCTCCAAAGTCTGGGACTCCCCAGCCAGCATAGCCTGCTCTTCACTACCAACATGTGTTGCCTTTGATCTCAATGCCAGTCTCGTTGACACCAATGCTAATTGTCCAACATTAATTATGTGATAATTTTTCGAAACATCCAATATATTAAGTGAATAATCTACTTTTTATATAAACTAAATAAAATGATTAAATAATATTTGAAAGAAAAAAAAAAACCAAAAAACCATCATATTATTATTAGATAAGGAATGGAAAAAATAAAAAATTTGATACAGATAATGAAATAAAGAGGAGAAAGTGAATTATGAAATTTAGGCAAATGTTAGTTATATAATTGTTTGTCTAGTTTGGTTATGTTCATTGATATCCTTCCACAACTGCATGGATCTCTTCCCTATGATACACAAGATTGTCAACCCAAAAAATAGAAAAAACCAAATCAAAATACAGTTGAATTAACCCGCTCCAATCTTATCTGGTCGTTGATACTTTGAATAGGAATACGAAGCAAAGTTATAAGAATCATCAAACAATTCTATCACTACTAATGAATAATTGTGAATGGGAAGAGATATTTTTGTCTTTATAGAGATAAATCCAAAATACTAACTTTGGTGGAGGATAGTATAGGATCAATAGCAAAAAAAAGGAAAGTATAGAGAAGTACAGAGAACTAGATTCGACTACTTGACACGGGCGAGGGTGGTCATGTTAGGATGACAAGGTGAAACGAGAATGATAACAAAATAAGTAAGGAATGTATATTGTTATTACAAGAACTGCCATCGACCAAGGCATATATATATTATCATTTTTATTTTTATTTTTGAATGGAAAATTTGTTATCCAAATTTTTTAATTTTAATTAGAACTTAGTAACTATGCCATAACATACTTGCAGAGTTTGTGAAACAATACCAACTCTATCATGTAGGGATTAAATTATATATATAATATATATATAATATATATATATATATGGATTTTATTTAGCTATAGAGTATGTTTGAATTGATATTAGTCATATGGGACATGACAATATATTCCAGCAAAAAAAATCTGCAAATTATTAGGCAAAGACAGAATCTCATATCAGTTAACCAATATTTTTAATTTTTAATTAGGTTAACTCAAGAATTTTAATTAGTTTAACCCATAACTGATATCAGTTCAACTAATATTTTAACTTTTAATCGTTTTAATCCAATCGAAAAAAAATTCCATAGTAAAGGAAGAAGTCTTTACAAATGAAGAATTGGTGATCATCCAAGCTTCTCTATACCTGCCTTTTAATACTAACATTTCATAGTAATAAATATTTATTTTGTTGTTTCTCAGTCCTTTTTCTTGTTTCAGTTGCATCACCTTGACTTTGTTTTTAAACATTGCAATTATGGAATGGCACAAGAAAAATGAGGATGAAGAAGAGTGTTTAAAATTGCAGTATTTTAGTTGCACATACAACTTACATCTACACACAAAAATACAACAGCTCATAGAAATTTTAATCCATCTCTACTTTGGGTGCAAAATGTATTATCCATATCCAATCATTTTATACTCACAAATAAGATTATGGAATGGGACAAACATTATATGCTCTATGGATGTATAGAATAAATTTTCATGGGATTGAGAACAAAAAAATGTTTATATTTGCATTGAGTATTTTCATTTATTTTTTATCTATCATGTCGTTACATGTACTTTGTTCTCATTTTTTTGGTTTGTAAAATATACATTTTTATGTATATAAATTTTCCTTTATATGTATTATTAGTGGAGATTTATGAGAAAGTTTCCCCATCTCATGTAGGCACTCAACCCAATGGGGATCATTGCTTCCTAAGGAGGTAGGATTGATTGATCCAGGTGGATATTGGTGGCCACCTGCCAAGTCCACATGGACTCCCACCATTGTTCCTTTCATATTTTCAATTTTCTTAATTGTAGCATAATTTACTATTTCTAGCAGTTTTTCGGGTCCTGAACTTCCGGAGCTGTTTTAAGTCCCTAAACAACGTTTTTTGGGAAAACTGGGAGCAACATGGGTCCATGGACTGATGTTGCTCTTCCCAAAGTTGTAGTTCTCTGATAGATCTTTCTAACGGGATATTGTACACGTCAAACGAAGATTGTATGCCAAAGTTACGACCCTGGGAAGTTGATGTACAAATTTACCCAAACGGGGCCCACAGTTTGGTGTTTCATCTTCTAGGGTTAGGTTTTTGGATGTTGAGGGTTTTCCATTGTTTCTAAACAATAAATATGCTTTCGAGCCTCATTGTAACACAATTCAGAGGCATGTAGTCGCCACATCTCTTCTTAGAGATAAGCTACCATCGCCCTGGCTGGTCTATTTCCATTACTGTTTGTAAGCATATTTCAGTATTTTACATTAATGAAATGAAGTATTATTTCCATTGCATCTTTGTGTTTATGGTTATCTCTGTAATTTGTTGCGTTCCTGTTTAAATTCGGATCAGTGGTATCAGAGCGGTCTGCTTTTTCTCCGTTTTTCTTTGGGATATAAGGAGTTAGGACTTGAACTGGTCGAACCCTTACAAGACCAGCCTCGCAAATCCCGACGACCTCCCATGGCAGATGAAAAAAAAGACGAGGGGTAGGAGATCCTATCAAAATCTTGCTCAAAGAAGCCCTCGAGCGACAAAGGAATGCGATGATGGACAGCTTTGCCCAGATCCTTCAGCAACTACCCAGGGGTGACGCATCGGCTTCCAGCAGCTACTCTAGAAACGCCACACCATTTAAGGTACAAGTTAATCTTGAAATCCCCATATTCGAGGGTCAGATAGACGCAAATGTCATTGATAAATGGTTAAATCTGCTAGAGGGTTATTTTTCTATTCATGATTTTTCCAGTCGGGAAAAGATTATTTTCGCTCTTCTCAAAGCAACCCCCCACATCAAGGACTGGTGGGAAACCTACTGCGAGCAGAAGGATGAAAATACAGGCTCACTATTTTCAGTCGCACCCACTTGGGATTTATTCAGAGATGCCATCAAGGAGCAGTACTACCCTGTCGGAAGCTATGAGGATCAGTACATAAATTGGACCATGCTGCGGCAGGGAAGGGACCAAGACATGCCGGAGTTTACCAATATTTTCCATACCCTTCGCACAAAATTGGGTATCAAGGATTGGGAGCAACATTTGGTACTCAAATACCGCAGCTACCTGCACAAGTACATCCAGGAAGAAATAGAATTCCTGAACATCCCCTCGCTCAGCACAACATACTGATATGCCATCAAGGTCAAGAAGAAGTTTAAGCAGAAGAAGCGAGACTTTGGATCTGCGAATCCGAAGCAAGGGAAAGGTGCCCCCAAACTGCAGAATAAAGGAAAAAGCCAAGGCAGGGTGGCCCAAGACAACCTGTCAAAGCTGCAAGCAAAGAACAGTCCCATGAAGCCGAAAAAGGACACAGGGAAGTGGTGTGAGTTCCATAAGAGCTCCACTCACAACACAAGTGAGTGTCAAGCCAAGCAGTCACTGGTGGCTGAGCTAAAGGTTTCAGAATCAGATGCATGTTCCGACTCTGAGTCAGAACCTGACAAGGGGAATGACAAAGGGAAGCAGATTATCGATGCGGAGCCCAATACTACCGTTACCACTACGAAAATCCAGAAGGAGGAACCCGAAGATCCAGAGGAGGAGGAGCATCTCTTCCACTCCCAGATGTGGATAAATGGCTCCCCGTTACAATTCATTGTCGATAACGGGAGCCAAAAGAACCTCATTTCAGCAGAGGTTGTGAAGCGGTTGGGCTTACTGACCACAGCACATCCACAACCATACACCATTGGGTGGCTTCACCAAGGACAGGATTTTTGCGTGAGCCGGCAGTGTCTCCTTTTGTACAACACCAAGCCCTTCATGGATGAGGTATTGTGTGACATTGCTCCCCTTGAAGTTTGTGATGTATTTTTAGGACAACCATACTTGTGGAATCAACATGTTGTGTATGAATCAAGGCCCCATGTTGTTATTGTTACTTTGGGAAATAAGTTGTACAGGATACCGGAGGTAGCACCACCTACCGCCATCTCTTTGGTTATTGCAAAACAATGTAGTAAGCTCATTTCCAAAACCGGGAAATTTGTTTTCCTGATGATACGCCCTCAAGGAAAGAAGAAGATGGTGGCCACGACCTCCCGACAGGGCCCCTCCGCACGACAACTACAGATGGACAAGGTCGTGGAGGAGTACGAGGACATCTTCACCTCCCCCACAGGGGTTCCTCTGCACTGTCAGGTCAATCACTCCATCGATCTGACCCCAGGTGCACCGCTACCCAATGGACCAATCTATCGACGCTCCATTCCGGAGAATGATGAAATCAAGAGGCAGATTCAGGATCTGCTGCATAAAGGTCACATCCATCCGAGTTCATCACCCTGTGGGAGCTCGATCATGTTGGTACAGAAGAAGGATGGGGCCTGGAGACTCTGTATTAACTATCGGGCGCTGAACAAGATCATTGTCTGTAATAAGTACCCAATCCCACGGATTGATGACCTCCTAGACCAACTGAAGGGGGAAAATTATTTTAGCAAGATCGCTTTGAAGTCAGGATATCACTAGGTACCAATCGAACCCTCTGATGTGTGGAAGACTACCTTCAAAGCCAAGGGGGACCTTTTCGAATGGTTGGTTATGCCTTTCGGATTGACAAATGCTCTTGCAACCTTCATGAGGTTAATGGATGACATCTTGTGGCCATTCACCAACTCATTTGTAGTGGTATACTTGGATGACATCCTAATCTTTAGCCAAAGTTGGGAAGAGCACCTCCACCACATTCGCCAGGTTCTCCAAACACTGCGGCAACACAAGTTATGTGCCAATTTGGAGAAATGCACTTTTGGCATGACCCAGGTTCAGTATCTGGGATACATTATTAATGAATGGGGAGTGCATGTGGATCCAGCTAAGATCCAAGTCATTCGGGATTGGCCAGCTCCAACCACTCTAATAGAGCTTCGCAGCTTTCTAGGCCTTGCCAACTTCTACCGCAGGTTCGTGTTGGGATTTTCTCATATTAGTTGGCCCTTGAGTCAAGTCACCAAGGGAGGAGCGAAAGAAAAATTCTTTTGGTCTGAATCTCAACAGAAGGCATTTAGAGACTTGAAAGATCGCCTCTGTACGGCACTCGTGCTCACATTACCAGACTTGCAACAAGCATTTGAGGTCGAGACAGATGCCTCTGACTATGCTATTGGGGCAGTCCTTACTCAACATGGGCATCCAGTGGGATATCACAGTGAAACACTTTCAAACACAGTCTGGAAGTATCCCACTTATGACAAAGAGATGTATTCCATTGTGCAGGCCTGTCGACAATGGAAGCATTACATTTTGGGGAAGGAAACGGTCATCCACACAGACCACCGACCCCTGCAATTCATACAGACCCAAGGGAAATTACAGAATGATCACCATCAGAAGTGGTCCACATACCTGCAACAGTTCCATTTGAATATCAAGTATAAGAAGGGCGGCACCAATAATGTTGCAGATTGTCTCAGTCGACCACCGATCATGGCGTTAACCACTGTGCTCAACTCTTGTGGGCACAAGACTTCTGATTGGCCACTTCTCTACAAAAGTGACCCAGAATTCGGCCACACATACCAGACACTCTTGGAGGGTCAGCATGTTCCAGATTTTCACCTCTAGGATACTCTGTTATGACACCTGGGTCACCTTTGTGTTCCTTCAAGCAAGCGTGCCAAGATGATCTGGAAGCACACTACATTCGGGCTGCTGGGCATTTCGAGGTCAAGAAAACGGTGGCAGTATTGCAGAACTATTTCTATTGGCCAAATCTTCGACATGATTTCGGGAAGTACAACAGATCATGCACTGCCTCCACCATTTCCAAACCAACCATCAAGAAGCAAGGCCTCTATACATCGTTGCCTACCCCTAATCGACCTCGGGAATCGATCTCCATGGATTACATGTTAGGCCTTCCTTCCACTAAGCATGGAAACGACTCTGTTTTTTTGGTCGTCAACAGGTTCTCAAAGATGGCCATTATGGCGGCCTGCAAGAAGAATATCACAGCAGAAGCCATTGATAAACTCTTCTTTGAACAAGTGTGGGTACACTTTGGGATCCCACAATCTATCATATCAGATCGGGACAGCAGCCTGTTCCTCAGCACATTTTGGTCCAGTCTCTGGTCAATGCTGGACACCAAACTCACTAAGTCCATAGCCTTCCATCCTCAAACTGATGGCCAGACAGAGGTTGTCAATAGGATGATCGTACACATTCTATGCATACACAACTCAAAGCATCCACGCACATGGGACGAGAGCCTCCCTTATGTTCAACGCAGCGACAACCGAGCTCTCCACAACTCGACTAGCCACAGCCCTTTTCAGGTGGGCTTGGGATTCCAGCCATTATGTCCCATTAATGTGGCCATGCCATTTGCAACTACTCAAACAGATTTGGCTCATGTCCAGTCCGAAATAGATAAGGCAACCTGCTTCATTGAGCACATCCAACATATTCGCCAGTAGGTCCATGACATTTTGGAGAAATCAAATGCCAAGTACAAGCAGCGACATGATCAACATTGGGTGCCACACAAGTTTCAAGTGGGCAACAAAGTCTGGTTGCATCTACAAAAGGAACACCTTACCGGAGCCTATCGGAAACTTAGACCACTCCGATATGGTCCTTACACCATTACCAAAGCTGTGGGAGATAATGCATTTGAGCTCAGCATTCCACCATTCCTTGGCCTGCACCTAGTGTTCAATGTGGACCACCTTTGGCCATACTTTCCACCATTACTAGACACATCCGACATTGCAGAACAGCTCACACCCACAGAGTTAAATCCAGATTGCATAGAACAAGCTGCAACTGATCAGATCATGGACACATAGATCAAGCGCACTCGTCAGTAGAGTATCCAACTGTATCGAGTTCTCAAAGCAGGCCAACTCCTTCACCAGGGCAAGTGGCTCACAAGGGACCAAGTTCAGCAGAAGTTTCCTCATCTCATGGAGGAACTCAACGCAATGGGGACCATTGCTTCCCAAGGGGGGAGGAATGATCCAAGTGGATATTGGTGGCCACCTACCAAGTCCACCTGGACCCAAGCCTCATTATAACATAGTTCAAAAGGCATGTAGTTGTCACATATCTTCTCATAGATGAGCTACCATCGCTCGAGCTAGTTTGTTTCTCTTCTGCATGTAAACAATTCTCAATAGTTGCTATTTATTAATTGAAGTTATGTTTCATTGTATCTATGTGTTTTTGTATAAATATGTATTACATTTTGTTTCTTCATAAATATAGATTAGTGGTATCAAAGTGATCTGCTCTTTCTCTGTTTTTTTGTGCACGTCCCCAATGAGATCGAGGTATAAGGAGTTGGGACTTGATTGGTTGCTCCCTTGCAATATTGACCTTGCCGACCTCGAAAGCTGATCATGGAGGAAGAAAAGAAAGACAAGGGAGTAGGAGATCCTTTCAAATGTTGCTCGAAGAGGTCCTTGAGCGATAAAGGAACAAGATGATGGACAAATTTTCCAAGGTCCTTTTGTGGGTATCAGCGGGCGAAGCATCTTCATTAAGCAGTCACTTCGAAGGAGCCGCCCCCTTTAAGGTACAAGTTAACTTTGACATTCCTATATTTGAGAGCCATATAGATGCAGATTCCCTAGATAGATGGTCAAATCTTCTGGAAGGATATTTTTTTGGTCCATAATTATTCTGATAGGGAAAATATTACTTTTGCATCCTCAAATCCGCTCCCGATGTCTAGGGCTAGTGGGAAAATTATTATGAGTAGAGGGACGAGGAGGAACCCTCACTATTTTTAGCCGCACCTTCTTGGAACTCTTTCTGAGATGTTCTCGAGGAACAATACCCTATTGGGAGCTATGAAGATAAGTACATAAAGTGGACCATACTATGGCAAGAAAGGGACCAAGACGTGTTGGAATTCACAAACACTATCCATACCCCACACACGAAGTTGGGTATCAAGGATTCTAAGCAACATTTGATACCCAAGTACCATGGTTTTCTGCACAAATACATCCAAGCAGAAATGGAGCTCTTGGACATCTCCTCACTTGACACAGCATATCGATATGTTGTTAGGATTGAGCACAAAATTTAACAAAAGAAGTGAGACTTTGGATCTGAAAATTCGAAGTAGGGGAAAGGCACATCCAAATCTTAGAACAATGGACAGAGCCAAAGTGGAGCAACCTGGGACAACCCATTGAAGACATAAGCAAAGAATAGCACCATGAAGACGAAGAAGGACACTAAAAAGTGGTGTGATTTCCACAAGAGCCCCACACACAACACAAATTAGTGTCACGCCAAGCAGTCACTAGTGGCCAAGCTAAAAGCTTCAGAGTCAGAAGTATGTTCTGACACTTAGCCAGATCTCAACAAGGGAAATGACAAGGGCAAGCATATTATTGATGCAGAACCTAGTGCCACCATTGCCACCACTAAGGTCCAAAAGATTGAGTCGGAAGATCTAGAGGTGGGGGAGCGTCTCTTCCACTCACAAATGTGGGTGAATGGTTATCCACTGCATTTCATTAATGACAGTGGGAGCTAAAATAAACTCATATTAACATAGGTCACTAAGCAGTTGGGCTTGCCGACCACACCACACCCCCAACCACACACCATCAAGTGGCTCCACCAAGGACAAGATCATTATGTCAACCAACAGTGTCGCCTTCCCTACAATTTTGTGATGTTTTATTAGGCCAAACATACTTGTGGAAGTGTCATGTTATGTATGAGTTCAGACCTCACACTGTTATTATTACTTTGGGAATAAAACTATACAAGATACTGGAGGTAACCCCGCATACCGCCGATCTCTGCTAAGCAATGAAGTGAGATCATCTCCCAAATTGGGAAATTTGTTTTATTTCTTATTTGCTCTCAAAGTAAGGGGAAGATCGTGGTTGTTAGCACTCCAAGAAACTCTCCTAGGTTGTAGCTTGGAGATGCCTGGTAACATATAATCTTCAATATTGTTCTCAGAACTATTGGAATGGATGATGGTTTGGTTCCAGTCAGATGATCATTTCAACTCTATTCTCACTCAAGACATGCATGAACACCCTTAACAACACAAGGCTTTAGACCACTAATGCTCAATAGTTTGTAGATTTAATGGATAGATGGAGAATGTTGACAATACCAACAGATTGCATACATGAACATATATGAATGGCTAGCTACAGGCAGCAAATGAGCTTACCGACTATACTAGCAGATGCAACAGGCAGCAAAGAAGCTTGCAAATCTAATATATCAAAGCAAAGATAAGCTGACAGTTATCTGGCCTTAAACACAAAGAAAACCTGGACAAATTGTTCAAGTGCAAGCATAGAACAAAAGAGAAATGGACATTGAACATATAATAGCAAAAGAAACTTGTATTACTAAAGAATGCAGATGAAAAGCTTGAAGGAACAGAGCAAGAATAATCTCCAAAAGTTGAACCCTTGTTACATTTAGGTTTTTGCCTTTTATAGGCCCTTTACAATGCTCCTAAGCTCTCTAGAAGGCTCAGAGTCTTAATTTATTCGATCTGCATTGTTAACCGCTTTGATTCCCTGAAGGCAAGTGTGGCTCGGCGGTTTTCTTCTTCTGACAAAGTACTAACCATATTTAGATATTTTGGGCAGCTTGCTGTGATGCCTAGGAGCTTTCTCGTGTCAAAGATGCCCATAATGTTTGTTAGGATGGTTTTCGCACTGTTTGCGCTACTGGCGTTTCCTGATCTTGTTTGATTTGGCTATGTGGCGTGTTGTGGATCCATGACCGCTTTGTCGTAGATTCGGCCCTTGATCTGTGGTGAAATGGCTCTTCAGGCCTAAGAAATCTCTTTAAAACACAAATAGTGATTTATTTCTATTATGAACAGAAAGCATAGCAATTCTGAGAATTCCTGCCCCTTACTGTTCATTCCGGACTTCCAAAGTCCTAAAATATGATTTGATTATCCATTAGATCCAACCTTGTTGCCATTGTAAGTCGCATTCAGCCTGTCCTGTGTATTTTGTAAATACATAAAAAACTATGAAAAACATTTAAAATGGGCTTTACGCGGATTTCAAATGTGATATATTTTAATTCTGGAAACCCATCAGGTCCGGGTTCCACCGCTACCGCACTACCTCAGGCTTCCTTCATATTTCATTATAACAACGAAAATACAATAAAATAATGAAAACGGCTGGGGTGTGGATCTCAAAATATATGAATTCTTATATTTACCACGGTTGGGTCCGGGTATCGGGTCACATGTCTGTAGGTGCACAGGCCCCTTGGTATAACAATGATGCGATACAGCGACGTGATCTGATTGCAATCGCTGATCACTCAATGCCTAAGCCCTTTATATATATATATATATATATATATATTATATATATATAATATATAATATAATTATAATTATTATATATATAACATATCTCCCGCCGATCAATCATCACGACGTTGATTGGCGGTGCCATGCACCCACTTTAATCCTGTCACCTCTGCTTGGCCAATATGCAATTTGCCGCCTAGATCTTGGCTGTTGATCAGCCAGATCTAACGGTGGCTATGCAATGCCTGTTCAAGCCTGCAGTAATGTTTTTTTATGGTTTTAGAGTGCTTTGAGCCTCCGATAGTGCATTTCTGCCCTTCCAAGGGCTTTCCTCTTGTGCTAATTTTTATCATTAGATGATCTTTGAGCCAAAATTGAAAATGTCAAGGGAAAAAATGGATCCGTTGGCCCGATATTTAAGCACACTATGAGACTTTGGGGCATATTTGGATCCATTTTTTGGGCCATTTGCCTCCAAGGCTAACATTGGCTCCTTCTGGGGATGAAATCCTCCCTGTGAGGTTTCAAGGATCTCAGGTCAATGCCTTTCTTCCTTCTAGTGTTCCATTGGGCATGGAGTCTTTTTAGCATAAACATAAAAACTAAAAGAAAAACATATTTCCAATACCATGGTTTTAAGGCCTTAAATGAAATAGAGTTTCAAGAACCGCCCATTTACTTAGCTACCAAAAGTATCTCCTCCTTCTAGATTGTGCAGGGTGAATGTATTGTTGTGCTGAACTTGAGCGATGACAAAAGGACGCATCCACAAAGAGTCAAACTTGCCATGATTACCCCTCTTTTCCTTAAATGCATCCCACTTAAGCACCAAATCACCAACTTGGAAATTGTTTGCTTTTTCCTTCCTGTCAAAGGTTTCTTTGATTGCCTTCTGATGAGCCTTTTATTTCTCAACCAGCTGCTCTCTTATCTGATGTAGTTCAACTAGGGTATTCATTCTTCTTACCATAGCGTTCTCTTCATCTTGTTTTTCTTGCAAGAACTTAGCCACAGGGAGAATGAGCTGGATGGGGAAAACAACATGAGCACCATAAACCAGTTTGAATGGAGAATTCCCTATGGACGTTTTTATGGTAACTCTGTCAGCCCATAGTGCAAACTTCAACTTGGAATCCTAGCTCTTTTTCTAGTCCTCTAACATCTTTTTTATTATCCTTACCAGACTCTTGTTAGATGATTCTGCCAGGCCATCCCTTGAGGATAATAGGAGGTAGAATGTACCACCTGAATGCCCATGGATTCAGTCATGTCCACCAATTCTTTTGCTTTGAAAGCTGTTGTGTTATCAATGACTAGTTTGGTTGGGAAACCAAATCTAGTGAAAATACTCTCATTTAAGAACTTTATGACAGCTTGATGATTTGCATTCTTAGTAGGTATAGTCTCAATCCACTTAGTGAAATAATCAATGGCTATTAAGATCCATTTGTGTTGGCCACTGGAATGTGGATTGATCTCACCTATAAATTCTAAGCCCCACTGCTAGAAAGGACCATTTATATGTATTGGCTTTAAAGGCAGAGATTTTAGTTGTTGTCTTCCTGCAAACCTCTGGCACTTGTCACACGTTTTTACAAAGGAAAACACATCTTAGAACAAAGTAGGCTAATAATATCCAGCCCTCAAGATTCTGTGAGTTATGGTTTTCCAATAGTGATGCCCTCCACAGATGCTATAGTGGAGTTGATGTATGACCTCCACAGATTGTTCTTTATCTAGACACCTCAAGAGGATCCCTAATGGGCATTTCCAATAAAGCAAATTCTTATTAATGCATAATTTTGTTCATCTGAGTTTAATGACACGAGCCTGACTTGAGCTAAGCCCTAGAGGGACTTCTAGCTTTTACAAAAAAATGAACTATGCTATAATACCATTCAGATGTGGCCAGCTTTTCAGCCAAAGACTAATTTTTCTTTCAATCTTCTGCTACTCCCTCTGTCTGCTTTCATCTAAATTTAAACTCATGGAATTTATGTCTAACAAGCTGCAATTTTCCTCAACCATAAGTTTAGCCAGACCTTGGCCTTTGACAAGCTTAGTGGGCTTCATCTCTATGTCAAATTCTATGAATTTTGCAATCCATTTTGCCCTCTTTCCATTTATCTCTGGCTGAGTTAAGATATCCTTTACTGAGGCTGAAGGTACATATGCAACTACTTTGGAATGCAAAATATAAATTTTGAATGTTTTTAAAGATTTAAGGAGAGCATAATCTTTCTTTTCAATAAGGTCATACCTTAGTTCAGCATCCCTCAGAGTTTTGCCGAAAAAGGCCATGGGGTGCTCTATGCCTTCATCATTTTTCTGCAACAGAACTGTTGCAAGTGTATCATAAGAGGCAAAAGAGAAGATACAAAACTCCTTAGTGTAGTCTGGGCTTATTAGAGTGGGAGATTCCATCATAGCTTACTTGATGGCTTCAAAAGAGCTTCTTGAAGCATCTGTCCATTTTATTTCTACTCCTTTCTTCAGCATGGAAGTGACATGCTTTGCTAGCTCTGCAAAGTTTGTAATGAACATTCTTACAAAGTTAATCTTACCTAGGAAGGATTGAATGTCACTTTTTCACCTTGGGATGGACAATGTTTGAATGGATTGAACCCTTGTTGGATCAATCTTCACACCTTCAGCAGAAACAATATGTCCTAGAAATTTGCCTTCTTCTAGAGCAAACTATGACTTCTTTGGGTTCACTGAGATTCCAAACCGTCTGCACTTTAGGAAGACCTTATTTAAATGTTATAAATGGTCTTTATGGCTGCTAGAGAAGACTATTATGTCCTCAAGATAAATAAGGACAAACTTATCCTTTTCTCCCACAAAGGCTATGTCCATGGCCCTCTTAAAAGTAGCCCCAGCATTCGTCGGTCCGAAAGGCATCTTGGAGTACATGAAAGTGCCCCAAGGAGTAGTGAAGGCGGTATTTTCCTGATCTTCAGGATGTACAACAATCTGATTGTAACCTAAAAATCCATCTAAGAAAGACATGACTCTAGCCCGTGAAACTCTTTGCAGCAAGTGTTCCATCTTGGGCAGGGGATAGTTATCATTTTTAGAGCACTTGTTCAGATTTATGAAGTCGACACAAAGCTTGATTTCTCCACTTTTCTTTCTTACCACCACAAGGTTGGATATCCACTTTGAATACCTTAAGGGGACTATGATTTTGGCAGCCAACAACGTCTTGATTTCTTTCTCGATCAAAGGCAATAACAGACGGCTAATAGGTCTTAATTTTTGCTTAAAAGGGATGGTGTTATTTTCCAGCGGGATCTTATGCTGAATGATGTCTGCATCATAGGTTTTAAGATCATTGTATTCCCAGGAAAAAATGTCAGCAAATTGCTTCATGAGGGTGCAATAGTCGGAATTCTAGGCTGAGGATAAATGCGTGGACAGATTTATGTTTTTTGGACAGGTTGGGTTGCCTATATTGTGTTTACAGACACCAGACTCGTTCTATGTTTTGGTTGCATTACGGAGGACATCATTATGATCAAAAAGCCTCTCCAGAGGCACCAACCCTTTTGGTATGTGATTACTGGGCAGCTGGACAATGCTTCTTTGGCCGATTTCACTTTTCAGCTTGGATTGGCTGCATTCTTGTGTGGTTTAATTTTCTTGGTTGATGTGCATTTTAGCAAATTCCTCCACGACTTGCAAAAACCTACTAATTTCCTCATCGTCCTCGAAAACCCTTCAATTTTTTACGTTGTCAAGCAGAGAAGGTCTGTATTTTACCTGAACTTCATATGTTAATTTTGGAGGCAACGGAGGAATGAACATGCTAGCTAAGACAGCAAGGGAGTCGACAAGCTGGTTCTTCATTCTTGGAATATAAGAAATGTTGAAATTAATGAAATAATTCTTGAGCCTCCATACCTCATCTCTGTATGCCTTTAGCCTCGGATGCTTCGCTTGAAAAGTTTTATTTACCTGCTGAATAATGATATCTGCGTCCCCAAACGCTTTCAAGCCTTTGATACCCATTTCTTTAGCAGCACTTAAGCCCAGAATTAAAGCTTCGTACTCTGCAATGTTGTTTGTGACTTGAAAGGTTAATTTAAGAGATAAATGGATGTGTTCCTATGTTGGGGACACAAGGACTACACCTGCCCCTGCGACATCTTTAGAGCAAGCCCCATCAAAAAACATATCCCAAACCTGGAAGTTTTCTTCCTCTGCTATCTGGCAAACTATTTTCTTGAGCTGCATGGAGGCCAACTGAGATTGTTCAATATGGAGAATACATGCTCCAAAATTGGTGTCAATAGCATATATGGGATGATTGGTGGGATTCCTTTCATCACTGATTATATAAGCCAACTACGCCTCTCTGTATAACCTCTTGCTCTTTCCTCCAAAGACCAGGACAGTAGCATAAGACAAATCATTTTGTAATGATCCACCTAGTCTCTTGATCCAACCTCTGGAAAGTAACATACCAAACTTGGGGGTTACATCTGCCACCACAATATCCATCATTGTGCTTTCTATAGGTAGCTAAGACAAAGTGATGGCTAGGTCCTTGATTAATCCCAGACATTTCACTTTTCTAGAGTCAAAAGGGAACATGTCATGATAAGTTTTTGTGATGTCAAGACCCAAATCATCCATGATAGCCTTGGGCATTAGATTATGGCTGGATCCAGTGTCCAGAAGGCATTTGTGAAGGACTTTATCATGGATATTCAGAGAGACACAGAATGATGGGGAGTTGTCTTCACAATTTTCAATCATTGGGCTGAGAATAATAGTTGGCTTGTCATCTTGCAGATTCACACAATCAGTGGAGGCTTGGATGGCTTTAGGCTCAAGGGCCTCTAGGATGGATCTTTTGAAGGACTCAATCTTCAATAGTTCAATCAGGTGCATGGGTATCTTTAGCTTCTGAATTTCTAATTGAAAATTGAAAGGCGAAGGAGACTTTTCAAGACCTCTTACCTCATGAGCTGGAGATTGGAGGATGATGGGATCAACTGCCAGTTATTTTTCCTCATTAGCTTGTTTTCCTGTAGGGACAGCAGCTCTTTGAACAGGAGTCTCCTTGGCATTATTTGTCTTTGACCTCAAATTATATCTTTGCTGATCTACAGTTTGTAGAATAGCTTTACCATCCCATTCTTCGTTGATCTTGTCATTACAAAATGACTTTTCATAGGCAGTTGAGGTCAAAAAGGAAGCATTGCCTTTGTCTTCCAGACAGTGAATCTCATCCTCTTCTTCAAACTGCTCCTCTTCCATCGCTGCATTTTGAAAAGAAGCCCTCACCCTTAGGTCTTCATTTGCATCTTTGTTTCTTTGTAAAATCTGCAACTGCTCATTAGCTCTTCTATATGGATTTGGATTTGGATTTCTAGGGGCAAAGGTATTAAGCACCCTTCCTTTCCCTGGGTGCTGCTCAACGTTTAGTTTGGAGATTTTAGAGGCTAATGACTCTATCATTTTGGTAATTTTATCTATCTTAGGATCAGAGGATGATGAAGACTCACCTCTCTGTCTTCTTCTATCAACATTTCCCTTGAGCTTCTCTGTAGCCATGATGTTTGATTCCACTTCCAAGGTTGCATCCTGCATGTCAGCCAAAGTAGCACATCTCCTTTCCCTCAACAGTAGGCAGAAGTTAGAATCAAAAGCACTGGCATAGGTGAGTTTAGCAGAGGTAGTAATGTGTTTTACTTCAGCTGGTATCTTGTTGTACATACAGTTAAACCTCTTATTAAAATCAGACAGCAACTCACCATTTTCTCTCTTTAAGTTGCCAAACTCAGTGTGGTAGTAGAGGAGATCCTTCTTATCCCCCCAATGCTATAGGAATGCATCATCTAAAGCTTCAATGTCTGCTATAGATCTTGGGGTTAGTTCTCTGAACCATTTCCTAGCCTCTCCATCTAGGCTTTGGACAAAGACTCTCCTCCACCCATCATCTTCACTAATGTCCAGATTATCAGCATAGCTATAAAATGACTCAAGATGTTCTTCAGCAGTAACCCCTTTAGTCCTAGTGAACTTAGGCCTATATTTTTGATATTCTCCAGTAGGCATGGCATTCAAAGGAGTGGGAAATATTAGAGGTCCATACCTAGCAGCAATGATTCTTTCCATTTTGGTAGGTGCTTGTGGACCTGCCACAATTGTGGTGGCTAAAAGAGTACTGGCAGTCTAAATGATAGAGGGCTAAGGAGTGACTGACAGGACTAAAGGAGTATGATGGATAGGAGGTGAGGTTTCCTTTGGGCTTAAAGCAAAAGGAGAACTAAAGAACAAGGAGCTTTATGGATCTCTGCAAGTTTTTCTTCACTGCTAATATTAGATGCTATACTCTCAACATGTATTTGTTCTATTACAAGCCTTTCTTGATGAGATATAGGAGATTGTTTAGGTTTACATGAACTTGATGCTCCTTTCTACAATAACTTTCTTTCTTTGATGATCTTTTCAAGGTCAGGTACTAGGTCAGCTTGTAGCTTCTGAGGATGTCTCCGAGTATGCCTGACAAACTGAGCCAGAACTATCCAGTGGAGTCGCCAAGAGGTTTGGTCTCCAATAGAGTCGCCAGATAGATGGTTACAACCAGAAATGTGCCCAAACTTTGTCTATCATCAAAGTTGGATCGATGTCGTTTCCCAGGGAAGTTGAGCTTCAATTTCCTCTCCCTGGCAACGATGCCAATTATGTTAGCACTCCAGGAAACTCTCCTAGGTTGCAACTTGGAGATTCTTGGTAACATATAATCTTCAATATTGTTCTCAGAACTATTGGAATGGATGATGGTTTGGTTCCAGTCAGATGATCATTTCAACTCTATTCTCACTCAAGACATGCATGAGCACCCTTAACAACACAAGGCTTTAGACCACTAATGCTCAATAGTTTGTAGATTTAGTGGATAGATGGAGAATGTTGACAGTACCAGCAGATTACATACATGAACATATATGAATGGCTAGCTACAGGCAGCAAATGAGCTTATCGACTATACTGGCAAATGCATATATAATAACACATATAAATGGCTAGCTACAGGCAGCAAAGAAGCTTGCAAATCTAATATATCAAAGCAGAGATAAGATGACAGTTATCTGGCCTTAAACACAAAGAAAACTTGAACAAATTGTTCAAGTGCAAGCATAGAACATAAGAGAAATGGAAATTGAACATATAACAACAAAAGAAGCTCGTATTACTAAAGCATGCAGATGAGAAGCTTGAAGGAATAGAGGAAGAATAATCTCCAAAAGTTGAACCCTTATTACATTTAGTTTTCTACCTTTTATAGGCCCTTTATAATGCTCCTAAGCTCTCTAGAAGGCTCGGAGTCTTAATCTATTCGATATGCATTGTTAACCACTTTGATTCCCTGAAGGCAAGCGTGGCTCGACGGTTTCTTCTTCTGACAAAGGACTAACCATATTCAGATATTTTGGGTAGCTTGTTGTGATGCCTAGGAGCTCTCTCGTGCTAGAGATGCCACATAATGTTTGTTAGGATGGCTATTGTGTGGTCTGTGCTACTGGCATTTCCTGATCTTGTTTGATTTGGCTGTGTGGTATGATGTAGCTCCATGACCGCTTTATCGTGGATTTGGCCCTTGCTTTGTGGTGAAATGGCTCTTCGGGCCTAAGAAATCTCTTTAAAACGCAGATAGTGATTGCTTTCTATTATGAACAGAAAGCATACCAGTTTTGAGATTTCCCGCCCCTTACTGTTCATTACAGACTTCTAAAGTCCTAAAATATGATTTAATTATCCATTGGATCCGGCCTTGTCGCCATTGCAAGTCGCATTCGGCTTGGCCTGTTAAATACATAAAAAAAACTGTGAAAAACATTTAAAATGGGCTTTAAGCGGATTTCAAATATGATATATTTTAATTCCAGAAACCCATCGGGTCTGGGTTCCATCGCTACCGCACTGCCTCAGGCTTCCTTCATATTTCATTATAACAACGAAAATGTAATAAAACAATGAAAATGGCGGGGGCACGGATCTCAAAATATATGAATTCTTATATATAGCTCGGTCGGGTCTGAGTATCGGGTCGTATGCCTGTAGGTGCACAGGCCCCTCGGTATAACGTTGATGCGATACAGCGATGCGATCTGATCGCAATCATTGACCGCTCAATGCCTAGGCTCCTTTAGATATATATATATATATATATTTCCTGTCGATGCGACCCGCCAATCCGATCATTCGTGATCGTTGATTGGCGTGTCATGTGCCCACTTTAATCCTATCACCTATGCCCGACCGATATGCGATATGCTGCCTAGATCTTGGCCGTTGATCGACCAGATCTAACGATGGCTGTGCAATGCCTGTTCAAGCTTGCGGTAATGTTTTTTATGGTTTTAGAGTGCTTTGAGCCTCCCGATAGTGCATTTATACCCGTCCAATGGCTTTCCTCTTGTGCCAATTTTTATCATTAGATGATCTTTGAGACAAAATTGAAAATGTTGAGGGAAAAAATGGATCCCTTGGCCCAATATTTAAGCACACTTGGAGACTTTAGGGAATATTTGGATTCATTTTTTGGGCCATTTGCCTCTAAGGCTAACAATGGCCACATCCATGGCCCCCAAAAAGGGTTCCTCCATGCAGCAAAAGCAAGTTGATAAGGTTGTGGAGGAGTATAGATATATCTTCTCCTCACCCATGGGAGTACCCTTGCACTGTAAAATCAAGCATTTGATCAATTTGACTCCCAGAGCACCTCTACCCAATGGGCCATTATACCGCTACTCTCTTCTGGAAAATGAGGAAATCAAGTGGCAGATCTATGAATTGCTACAAAAAGGGAACATCCGACCAAGTTCCTCACCTTATGGGAGCCTAACTGTACTCATACAAAATAAGAATGGGACCTAGAGACTCTACATTGATTATCGTGCACTAAATAAGATCATTGTCAGGTATAGATACATGATCCCATAGATTGATGAGCTTCTAGACCAGCTCAAAGGGGCCAAATACTTCAGCAAGAATGATATAAAGTCTAGCTATCACCAACCTCCAATAGAACCCACGAATGTATGGACTATCACCTTCAAATCCAAGGAGGGCCTCTTTGAGTGGTTGATCATGCCCTTCGAGTTAACAAATTCCCCTGCAAATTTTATGAGTATGATCGATGACATCTTGAATCATTTTACTAGCACATTCATGGTTGTATATCTAGATGACATCCTCATCTTCAACAAGCGTTGGTCGGAGCATTTACAATATATTTGGCAGGTCTTTCAAACCTTGCAACAACACATACTATGTGCCAACTTGGAGAAATGCTCCTTTGGCATGAACCAGGTCAAATATTTGGGGTGCATAATTGATGAGCAAGGCGTGCAAGTGGATTTGGCTAAGATCCAAGTCATTTGAGATTAGTCAGCCCCGATAACTCTCATAGAGCTTCGCAGCTTTTTGGGCCTTGCCAATTTCTATCGAAGGTTCATGTTGGGATTTTCTCATATCACTTCGCCTTTGAGTCAAGTTACTAAGGGTGGAGTGAAAGAAAAGTTTTTTTGGTCTAAGGCACAACAAAAGGCATTTGTTGAGACGAAACATCACCTTTGATTTGCGCCAGTACGCACATTGCTAGACTTGCAACAACCATTTGAAATTGAGACAAATACCTTCGACTATGATTTTGGTGCAATTCTCACCCAACAAAGGAATTTGGTGGCCTATCTTAATGAGACACTCTATGATATTGTTCAGAAATTCCCCACCTACAATAAGGAGATGTACTCCATCATGCATGCTTGTCGACAATGTAAAAAATTACATTCTAAGAAATGAGACAATCATCCACACAAATTACTGACATCTTCAATTTACACAAACACAAGGAAAGTTGCAAAATGATCACCATCATAAATGGTCCACATATATGCAACAATTCCATTTGAACATTAAATACAAGAGGGGTAGCACCAATAACATTGAAAATTGCCTTAGTCGGCCCCTGGTTGTGGCAATGACCCTTGTTCTCAACTCTTACGGGCATGAGACTTCTAGATGGCCGCAACTATACAAAAATGATCAAAAATTTTCCACCACACAGTATATGTTAATGGATGGTAAGAGAGTACCATACTTCCACCTCCAATACGCATTATTATAATACTTGGGGCAACTTTGTGTTCCTTCAAGCGAGCATGCCAAGGAGATTTTGGAAGCGCACTAAAGTCGAGTCGCATAACTCTTTGGATTGGAGAAAAGCATGACAATACTACAAAAGTATTTTTATTGGCCAAAACTCCAACATGATGTTCGAAAATATATCAAATCCTACACTTCTTGTGCCATTGTCAAGCCAACCATTAAGAAGCAAGGCTTGTATACTCTTCTACCTACTACTAGCTAGCCTTGGGAATCCATTTCCATGGACTATATATCTGGCCTTCCTTCTACCAAGCATGGTAGTGACTGTGTATTTGTGGTAGTTGATAGATTTTCTAATATGGCTATATTAACTACTTTTAAGAAGATCATCACATCAGAATACACTGCAAACTCTTCATCAAATGAGTGTGGGTAAGTTTTGGGATTCCACAGACCATTATAGAAAATCAGGACAGCAGGTCTCTAAGTGCATTCTGGTCGAGGCTTTGATTGTTGTTGGACACTAATCTCATGAAGTTGACTGCATTCCATCCTCAGATTAATGGCTAGACATAGGTTGTTAACATGATGATAATTCACATACTAGACATGTACAACTCCAAGCATCCACGAACATGGGATGAGAGTCTTCCCTTCCTGCAACACAGCTATAATAGAGTTCTCCATAGCTCGACGGGCTGCAACCCCTTTTAGGTGGGCTTGGGGTTTCAACCATTGTGTCCCATTTATGTTGTAATGCCTCTTGCAACTACACAGGCATAATTTGTACATGTTCAGTCCGAAGTTAATAAAGCCACCAGGTTTGTTGAATGCATCCAACATATTTGCCAGGAGGTTCATGATATCCTCGATAAAGCCAATGTCAAGTATAAGAAATTTCATGATCAAAATCAAGTGCCACATAAGTTTCAAGTGGGCGAAAAAGTTTGATTACATTTGTAGAAGGAGCGCCTTATCAGAGCCCATCAGAAGCTTCAACCACTCTAATATGGGCCTTACACCATCACCAAGGTTTTAGGTGACAATGTTTTTGAGCTAAGTATTCCCCCATTCCTTGGCCTGCACCCAGTATTCAATGCAGACCACCTTCAACCATACTTGCCACCATTGTTGGACACATCATACATTGTTGAACAACTAACACCAAAAAATCTCAATCTAGATTACATCGAACATGCCACAATTGATCAGATCATGGACACAGATTAAAAACACTCGCCAATAGAGGATCTAGCTAAATCAGATTGTCAAATATGGCTAGCTCCTACACCAAGGCAAGTGGCTCACCATGGACCAAATTCAACAGAAGTTCCCCATCTCATGGAGGTAATCAATGCAATGGGAATTGTTTTATGGACAAATCCCTTCTGCGGACAAAAGCGATCTCCTTAGGTCTAGTGGCTTAACCTAGAAACAACCAAACAAGCTACATTATCTTTCCCTATACATATTTTAAATATAAGAAGAAGACCTGCTTGGTTTCCAGTGTAAGTTTCCTTCTTCTCTTCATTGGCTCCCTCCAAGTCCGGCTTTAATTCTAGAAATCATAATCTACAAGTTAACCAAGACAAGCAAAGAGATCGAAATATACAACAAGATATACTCAAATAACGATAAACAAGAGATCAAGGAGTCTTATTATGCACATGTATAATAAAAGACATGATGTATGGGAAAAACAACGTAAATTGTATTAACGATAACAAAGAGAGATTACAACCCTTGTTGAGGCCTTGATGTTGTGAATCTCTCCCAGCCTTCTCTTCCTTTCTTTGCCATAATGATAAAGCCTTCAATCACATTAATGCATGAGGATGGATTATGGACCTCCAAAGTCAAATGGACAACATAAGGGCATAATCAAAGTCTCCAAAATCCAACCCATACTCTATAGCAGGTATTGCTTTTATAGAGAAAATGAGGAGGTTTTAGATCCACCAGAATAGGGCTAGATCCACTTTCAAAGGAGGTAAGTTCCATGAGATAAGGGATAAAGCCTCATTAGTAGGAATTTGAGATCATATTCAACATAAAATGGACGAATCCGTTCCCGAAACTTCTAGAGGGGGAAGCTTCCAAATTCTATTTTATTTTTCCTCCTTTCTAGGTGTCATCACATTTTTAGTAAAGTAAACCTGCCCTGACCGGTGCAAGTTGCAACTACGAAACATGTGCCATCGCAGGTAAAAATGGAGTAAGGTGTGATGTAGTCTCAAATTCAGTTTTTGAATCAATGTAATCTAGGATTATGTTATGAAACCAGCTCAAGAAAAGATAGAAAAGATAGATCAACGCCTTAGAATTCAGCCTCTTCGAGGGGGCAACCTCCTTTACATTACATAAATGAACAATTCTTG
>APFE031231039.1:39958-60518 GCA_000404065.3 Pinus taeda
CTATGGGGCACAATAGTAACAATATGGGCACTACATGGGTACATCAATATAATAAGTGGGTTGTACTAATAACAATAAGGGGTTACACTAGTAGTATAGGGGCCTAACAGATTATTTTAACTTTTAGGAATAGTTTTTCTTATGGCCTTATAGGGGATTGATGCAAAGTGTAATAGATGACGAGAGATCCAGGTTTGGGGCCTTTTTCTTAAGTGCGACAAAATGGGTGATAAATTGCCCCCTAAAACACAAAGTCAGATGTTGTGGATGAGGACTGAAGTGCTTTACCATGTGAAAAGTCTAGATTAAGAGTCGACTGGTTGAGATATAACAATGATTAATCAATTGTTACAATAATATCATCATGATATCATCATTGAGGTAGGCATACCCATACTCAACATATAAGCCATTTGACACGTACAATGATCAAAGTCACATCCACTGAATATGCATTATGGACCCATGCTTGGATGACTTTCTGTATGACCATACCCATCATACTTCATAGATCTGTGTATGAATCCTGAAATCACAGCCTAGATGGATGAAACTAGATCTGGGGTCTTCCATCTCGTCACTCGACAGTATGAATCTAACCATGTGAACAAATGTGTTGAAGTAGAACATGGTAGACACCATCTAATTACAATCCAATGATGAAATATGTTAGCAAATGCAATAGGGACAATTGATAATGATAATGACCCTCAAGGTACTAAAGCACAATCTACGAGGTGTGAATAAATGAGCTAAAGTCAAAAACCACACAGAATCTTTCGATTGAAGGACAACAATGAGAAATTAGTGTTGAAAGCGAGGACACTTGCCATTAAGGTATGCAAGCTCCAAGGCATTGAAGGGAGTTTCTATATCAACTTCCTAGATAATTTGCTAAAGTCGATAGGAAGTGACCCATCACAGGAGGGCCTTAATGTATCCCCCATCAACAACAGAAAATGAATACCAAGATTTGAGACAGAATGTGATGATGAAGATTTGGTCCAGGGATGGCTAGCATGAAAGAAGGCTATGGGTATTGCAACATATGTCAATTGAGAGTAGACTTCTCTTGAACATATCGGTGACACTTATATGGAATTGGTAGCATTGACTCAAAGACCCATTATGAAGACTTTCGATAAGGTGTAATCAACAAGGAGAAAAGCAAATTTCCCAAACCAAAATAGTCACGGAAGTGAAAGAGTGTCATGTTCAAGAGGAACTTACTGCCAAAACTTAGGTTTTATTCCTTGTTTCCCCAATTTTCCCTTCTGAGTATTTTTAACAAACCCTGAGGAGTGGTTCGGTCTTGTCATGCTTAACATTTTTTTATGTTTTTATGAGTCCATCGAAGGCGTAACTTGACCTATTTTTTGTATATAAATACATGAGAGATTCATTTTTAAAAATTTAGTCCCTTGGGCTTGAAAAGTTGCAAACAAATACCCAAGATAACTCTTTTAATCATGCATGACTAAAGTATTCTTTTTTTGTAAATAGTCAACCCAGTCCATAAAAGGGGTAAACTTATACTCGGCAGTCGCCCTTTCATTTACTATAGCAAGTGCGAAAGAGGCAAGTGCTCGACAATCTTTTCATTTTTTGGGAGTCTAAAAAGAGCTTAAAGAGGACTCCATGGGGTTCCTTTTTCGTAAGTTTTAACGAGCCTAAAAAAGAGATATAATTATGCTCAGTAACTTATTCTTATGTATTTACAAGCACGGGAAGGAACAAAGAATAAGCTCGGTAATGTATGTTCATGTATTACAAGCATTAGAAGGAACAAAGACTAAGGTCGGTAACACATTCTCATGTATTTATGAGCACGAGAAAGAACAAAGACTAAGTTCAGAATAGGTTTCATTTTTTTACACAAGCCTGAAACAGAGAAAAACTATGCTCGAGATAAGTACATTTCCCCTAGCATAACGGTAGAGGCATGCCCCCCACAACTTCGTTTGGTCCACCAACTCTTCTCATGGACCCAGATAGACTGTTGGTTACTGATAGAAATATGTTCATTAGGAAGGAAGAAAGAAGATCATGTGATATGGGCAGATGAAATGAAGGTTTATCTCGGAGATCAAGTAAAAACAACTGAAATCAACATCGAGATCTAGTTAAATATTAAAATCAACTAGAGGGGATTTGTTTCTTTTTTAACGAGATTGACACAGTAAAATAACTATGCTCAAAGGTTTGTTTCATTTTTATGCAATCTTGAAACATAGAAGAAACTATGCTCGTGGTGACTTGTTTCATTTTTTAACGAGCTTGACATAGTAAAATAACTATGCTAAGGGCACTATTTACCTTGATCATGGCTCCCAATATGCCAAGGCTTTGGAAGGAATACATATCAAGGGTTTGATCATGGATTCCAAGACATTTTCATTAGATGGAAGAAAAATGCTCTTGAAGGAATACATATGAAGGGTTTGATCATGAATTCCAAGAGGTTTTCATCAGATGGAAGAAAAATGCTATGGAAGAAATACATATCAAGGGATCCAATAGGGGTAGGAAGATTAGGCTCATATTCCCTAAGTAAATAATTTACCATATCACTTACCAGATCTAGGTTAAAAGAAGTTCAACAAACAGTGAGAGGCTCTTCTTCGTCGGTAGGTGTAGGCATGGAACAAGTTGCCACATAATTAACCTGTGGCGAGGGGGATACCATTTACATATTAGGAACATTTAGGGAAGTCAGATGGTTAGCAGTCAAGTCAGGACCAATGAATGAAAGTTGGAAATAGTGACAATTTTTCCATCGTGCGAGAAAGACATCATTAGAAAGAGTGGACACGAAAACTTTCATGGCATAAACATAGTCTTTCCCAATGAGAAAATTCAAATGTAAGGAGCCATGGACTACCATAACATCAATACATATAGTTTTTCCTTATAAAGTAATAGTAAACTGAGGAACGATTTCTAAGGTTCACTATTTCTTCTATTAAAATTCAATAGACTCCAAGTAACAGACACAAGCTGAGGGGAACCTAAAGCTTTCCAAGTAGTGGAGGATAGAATGCTAACAGAAGCGCCTTCATCTATAATAGTGCGATATATGTTCTTATCACAAGACTTCATTGTGGTTTGGAAAGGTGTGTAAGAAAGGAGACAAGGATTTGTCAATTGATTCCAATTAAATGAAATGGCCTCATTGCTTGGAGGGGGTTCCATGAGAATGAGAGAAATGCCCCCTTGCTTAGTAGGGATTTGAAGTAACAAGAAGAACCTTAGCAATATTAACTTCACTCTCTAAGGGAAGAGTACGATCGACTTAAGATAAAATCGAGTCAACTACTTTCTCAACCAATGGTTGGTTGGAAAAGGACTCATGTGATTATGCTCAGGGAGAGTGGGATTGAAGGAAGATGGAATCAAATCAATCACTTCATCAACTAATGAAGGTTTGGGCAAAAACTTACGATAACTAGTTGGAAGTTGTTGTTGAGAAATAGTAAGGTTTTCCAACAATTTGGAGCCTTCATCCATATGAGGGCAAAGGTGAGTTTGATGATTGCCTTCACATAACCTACAATGAAACCTAACTTTACCCTTTTCCCCAAGAACTTTATTATCACTAATTGATGGTTTGTTGTCAGCATGATCTCCAGAGGATGATGACAAGGGATACTATGAGCCTATGGACCACACTTTTAATACTCGAGGAATACCAGGGAAATTTGTAAGAAGGTGGTCACCCTTATAAAGCTTGTAAGGGAATTTAATTTACGAGGCATGTTGGAAGGTTTTTCAACATTATCCACATTCATATCAATAGTTGGTTGGTTTATCCATGCTTATTTTTCTTCTTCTTCTTAGCTTCCTGGTTACTAGCATCAAGACTTTTACCAAGAAAAAAAGAAGAAAGGGAAGAAGAGACAATGGATGAAGAAGGCAAAAGGTTAACTTGAGGTTGGTGTTGTTGAGGAGATCTCGCTTGTGAAACAACTAGGACATTTGGGACTAAGGAGGTTGAAAACAACCATACTGGTAAACCTAGCATGAATTTGGGAAGTGACAACATAGCCAAGTAAGGAGGACCAATATTTCTGAAAGAAGGAAAATGACTAGGATTCTTGTCAAAGGGGTTTCCTTGATTGGAAAATTATGGAATTGTTGCCATCAGACTCAACCTATGGTCTGTTAAGGAGTAAAAGGTGAGAATTCAATCGAAGAAACAATAACAATGAAAAAGGTCATTGTGTATGAAGGGATTACCAGGTTGTTATGAATTGCAATATATCGTTAAGTACATGTAGGCAATCTCCCTCAATATTGTTTTTTGTGTGCAAAAAACAACAAGGCGGTCAACTCGGTTACCTAGGGCGGGTTTTCAACATAAGGGGGGATTCAGATATATACTTGAGAGTATGTGGAAGTGCAGTTCATGGTAGTGTTGTCTAATGTGAAATTGTACAATGGGTGCATTCCTATATACTCGTTGTGCATCGAGCACCTTCCTATATACCCAAAGGTACATGGAAGAATGATCCTATATACTTCAATGTAAGTGGAAAACCAGCCATCCCCAGAATGTAACGCAGAACGTTAACAACAAATCTTATGTTTAGAGACGTTGAACAGGTCTTCTAGCCTAAATCAATTAAAAGTGTTTTTACTATTTCAAATTCTCCTTAGATTCATTGGTAAATCTTGAATATTTCTCTTTGATTAAGGTTTTTATTTTACCGTAAAATCAGACATTCATGTGAATTCCTAAATGCAACTCATATGAGAGAACTCTTTTCAATTCACTGAATATCTAACTAGAGAAAAGGAAGAGGTTTCAATTCAACAATGCATAAAACAAATATTTCAAACGAGACCTTCAAAGACATTATTCCAATTTCATGAATTAAAAGCCCTAATCAACAATTTTTTATTTATTTATTTTTTAATTTTTGTAATGTAAAGAAAACTCAAACTATGACTGGATTACTAAAAAAGAACAATCTAAACAACTAACTACAGAAGTATGAAATGCCTTTTAATGAATCAATAATCATGTTGTATTGTAAAAATCTCTAATTGATAAGAAAAAAATAATTTCCTACCAAAGAGCAATCAAAATTTAATGCTTAAAGTAAATGTTGGCTTTACAGAGAAACAAGTAGACGAGAGACTCATAAAACTACAACAAATAAGACAAATTTCAAAGCAAGACAGGGAAGCCCTAATTTTTTTATTTTCCAGGTATCATCGCAAGTAAGTTATAAACACTAGTGAGATATTTCACACTTAATCAATAGAAAAATTGCACTGTAGTGCACTGTCATTGTTTCATCGTAGTTTATTAGAAAGAAAATTGCACTCCATCACATTGTCATAGAAGGGAAAGTGTGATGGGGTCGATTTGCATAAAAAGCAAGGAAAAATTCCTAATCATGCTCGAAATTCAATTTTCTTAAGTCAA
Organism: Pinus taeda; assembly: GCA_000404065.3. Taxonomy (NCBI): domain Eukaryota; kingdom Viridiplantae; phylum Streptophyta; class Pinopsida; order Pinales; family Pinaceae; genus Pinus; species Pinus taeda. The sequence continues at coordinate 45,390 of APFE031231039.1, forward strand.
ATTACAGTTTGACCAAGACAAAAAAGTTGCCTATAAAGGTCCTAAGAAGCCATGCAAAGAAAACCACTGAAGAACATCTCATTCCCCATTGGAGTCGCCAAGTTGTTTTCCCAACAAAACCCTTTTGTGGATAGAAGCAATCTCCATAGTTTAAGTGACTTAACCTAGAAATAACAATAACAACTACACTATTTTCCCAAGACATACTTGAAATATAAGAAGAAGATCTATCTAGTGTTTAATGCAAGTTTCCTTCTTCTCTTCACCCGCTCCCTCTAGCTCCAACTTTAATTCTCGAAAGCATAATCTGCAAGTTAACCAAGACAAGAAAAGAGATCGAAATATACAACACGATATACTCAAATAGTTGTAAATAAGAGATGAAGGACCCTTGTTCTACACATGTATAATCAAAGACATGATGTATGGGAAAATAATGCAATTTGTACTAATGATAACAAAGAAAGATTACAACCCTTGTTGAGGCCTTGATGTTGTGAATCTCTCCCAACCTTCTCATCCTTTCTTTGCCACAATGATAAAGCCTCCAATCACACCAATGCATAAGGATCGATTATGGACTTCCAAAGTCAAATGGACAGAAAAAGAGCAGAATCAGAGTCTCCAAAATCTAACTCAGACTCTATAGCACATATTGCTTTTATAGGGTAAATGAGGAAGTTTTAGATCCACCATACTAGGGCTAGATCCACTTTGAAAGGAAGTAAGTTCCATGAGATAAGGGCTAAAACCTCATTAGTAGGAATTTGAGATCATATTCAACAAAAATGGATGAATCTTTTCTTGAATCTTCTACAGGGGGGAGCTTCGAAATTCTATTTTATTTTTCCTCATTTCCAGGTGTTATTGCACTTTTAGTAAAGACAACCTGTGTTGACCAGTGTAAGTTGCATGTATGAAACATGCGCCATTGCAGGTACTAATGGAGCAAGGTGTAACGGACTCTCAAATTCAGGTTTTGAACTAATGTAATCCATTATTCTTATAACTTTTGGGAATAGTTTTGCTTTTGGCCTTGCAGGGGATTAATGCAAAGTGTAACAGATGGCGAGAGATCTAGGTTTGGGGCCTTTTGCTTAAGTGCGACAAAATGTCATGTAATAGAGACTATTTCTTCTTAAGGAGGGAGGATTGATATAGGTGGATATTGGTGGCCACTCGCCTATTCCACTTGGAACCACAAACTATTTCCTTTCAGTTTCCTAATTTCCAACGCAGTTTCCTATTTTGGTAGTTTTTTGGGTCTTGAATTTCTAAAGACGTTTTGAGGCCCTAAATGATTTTTTATTGAGAAATGGGCAAATGATGGGTTGTTGCAGTCGAAAATTGTTGTCCTCTGATAGATTCTTGTAAGGAGGTATCATGCACGCTAAATGGAGATCATATGCCAAAGTTACGACCTCGGTAAGTTGACATTACAACTAACCCCTATGGGGCCCACAAGCTTTTGGTGCTTCATTTCCTAGGGTTAGATTTTTGAATGTTTAGGGTTTTCCATTGTTTCTTTATGATAAAAAGGCTTCCAAGCCTCATTATAACATGGTTTGGAAGGCATGTAGTCATCATAGTTCTTATCAAAGATAAGCTACAATAGCTTGAGCTAGTGTGTTTCTCTTTTGCATGTAAACAATTTTCAGCAGCTGCTACGTATTAATTGATGTTTTGTTTCATTGTATATCTATATTTTTGTTAAAATATGTATTTCATTTCATTCCTTCATCAATATGGATTAGTGTTATCAGAGTGGTCTACCCTTTCTATGCTTTTTTGTGCATGTCCCCAACGAGGTCGGGGTATAAGGAGTTGGGACTTGAACTGGTTGAACCCCTGCAATACCGTCCCTGTTGACCTCGAAAACCTCCCATGGCAGAATATAAGAAATACAAGGAAGTAGGAGATCCTTTGAAAATGTTGCTTGAAGAGGCCCTCCAGTGACAAATAAATGAGATGATGGACAATTTTTCCCAAATACTTCGGTGGGTATCAGTGGGTGAAGGATCTTCATCCAACAATCACTTCGGAGGTGCCACCCCCTTTAAGGTACATGCTACCTTTCCCATTCTTATATTTGAAGGAAAAATAAACGAAGATGCCCTAGATAGATGGTTAAAGCTACTGGAAGGATATTTATTGGTCCATAATTTTTCCGATCTGGAAAAGATTACTTTTGCACTCCTCAAAGTTACCCCCCATGTTAAGGACTGGTAGGAAACTTACTATGAGCAACACGACGAGGAGGAACCCTCACTATTTTCAACTGCACCCTCTTGGAATTCTTTGTGAGATTCCATCAAGGAACAATATTACCCTGTCATGAGCTACGAAGATAAGTACATAAAGAGGAACACGCTACGACAGGAAGGGGGCCAAGACGTGCCGAAGTTCACAAACATTTTCCATACCCTATGCATGAAGTTGGGTATCAAGGATTCTGAGCGACATCTGATACTCAAGTATTCTGGTTGTCTACACAAATACTTCCAATTAGAAATGGAGTTCCTTGACATGTCCTCACTTGGTGTAGCATACCTGTCTACTATGAGGATTGAGCAAAAATTTAAACAAAAGAAGTGAGACTTTGGATTTGCGAATCTAAAGTGGGGGAAAGGCACCTCCAAACCGCAAAACAAAGGATAGAGCCAAGGTGGAGCAAAGAAGCCACAAGCAAATTATAGCACAATGAAGATGAAGAAGGACACCAAAAAATGGTGTGAGTTCCACAAGAGCCCCACACAACACAAATGAGTGTCGCACCAAGTAGTCATTGGTGGCTGAGCTAAAAGCTTCAGGGTCAGATGCATGTTCCAACTCTAAGCCACAACTCGACAAGGGGAAATAGATTATTGACGCAAAACCTAATGTCATCATTGCCACCACCAAAATCCAAAGTATTGAGCCCAAAGATACAAAGGAGGGGGAGCATCTCTTCCACTCACATATTTGGGTGAAGGGTTCTCCATTCCAGTTCATTGTCGACCATGGGAGCCAAAAGAAACTCATTTCAACATAGGTTGTTAAGTGATTGGTCATGCCAACCACACCACACATGTAACCATACACCATTGGGTGGCTCCACCAAGGACAAGATCTTCGTGTTAATCAACAATGTCACCTTCCCTACAACATCAAACCCTTCACAGTTGAGGTATTGTGTGACGTTGCTCCTCTTGAAGTTTGTGATGTTTGATTAGGCCAACCATACTTGTGGAGGTGTCATGTTGTGTATAAGTCTAGACCTTGCACTGTTATTATTACTTTGAGGAAAAAACTATATAGGATACCAGAGTTAGCCCCACCTAGTGCCATTTCTTTGATCTTTGCTAAGACATGCAGTAAGATTATCTCTTAAACAATGATTTTTTATTTTTCTTTTTTATTCGCTCTCAAAGTAAGGGGTAGACTGTGGCCACATCCATATCCCTCATAAATGGTTCCTCCATGTAGCATACCTATCTACTATGAGGATTAAGCAAAAATTTAAACAAAAGAAGTGAGACTTTGGATTTGCAAATCCAAAGTGGGGGAAAGGCACCTCCAAACCGCAAAACAAAGGACAGAGCCAAGGTGGAGCAAAGAAGCCACAAGCAAATTATAGCACCATGAAGATGAAGAAGGACACCAAAAAGTGGTGTGAGTTCCACAAGAGCCCCACACAACACAAATGAGTGTCGCGCCAAGTAGTCACTGGTGGCTGAGCTAAAAGCTTCAGGGTCAGATGCATGTTTCAACTCTAAGCCACAACTCGACAAGGGGAAATAGATTATTGATGCAAAACCTAATGTCATCATTGCCACCACCAAAATCCAAAGTATAGAGCCCAAAGATCCAAAGGAGGGGGAGCATCTCTTCCACTCACATATTTGGGTGAAGGGTGCTCCATTCCAGTTCATTGTCGACCATGGGAGCCAAAAGAAACTCATTTCAGCATAGGTCGTTAAGTGATTGGTCATGCCAACCACACCACACACGTAACCATACACCATTGGGTGGCTCCACCAAGGACAAGATCTTCGTGTTAATCAACAATGTCACCTTCCCTACAACATCAAACCCTTCACAGTTGAGGTATTGTGTGATGTTGCTCCTCTTGAAGTTTGTGATGTTTGATTAGGCCAACCATACTTGTGGAAGTGTCATGTTGTGTATGAGTCTAGACCTTGCACTGTTATTATTACTTTGAGGAAAAAACTATATAGGATACCATAGTTAGCCCCACCTAGTGCCATTTCTTTGATCTTTGCTAAGACATGCAGTAAGATTATCTCTTAAACAAGGATTTTTTATTTTTCTTTTTTATTCGCTCTCAAAGTAAGGGGAAGACTGTGGCCACATCCATATCCCTCATAAATGGTTCCTCCATGTAGCATAAGCAAGATGATAAGGTCATGGAGGAGTACAAGGACATCTTCTCCTCACCCACAAGGGTACCCTTGCAATGTCGAGTCAAGCATTCGATCGATTTGATTCCCAGAGCACCTCTACCTAATGGGCCAATATATTGCTACTCTCTTTTAGAAAATGAGGAAATTAAGCAGGAGATCTAGGAGTTGCTACAAAAAGGGCACGCCTGACCAAGTTCATCACCTTGTGGTAGCCCAATTTTACTTGTATAAAAGAAGGATGGGACCTGGAGACTCTACATTGAATATCGAGCACTGAATAAGATCACAGTTAGGAACAAATACCCCATCCCATGGATTGATGACCTTCTGGACTAACTTAAGGGGGCCAAGTACTTCAACAAGATTGATCTGAAGTTTGGCTATCACCAAGTTCCAATAGAACCCAAATATGTATGGAAGATCCCCTTCAAATCCAAGGAGCGCCTCTTTGAGTGGTTGGTCAGGACTTCGGGTTGACAAATGTCCCTGTAACTTTTATGAGGCTAATCGATGACATCTTGCAGCCTTTCACTAAATCGTTTGTGGTTGTATATCTGGACGAGATCCTCATCTTCAACACTTGCATCATATTCGACAGATCCTTTAAACCTTGCGGCAACACAAACTATGTGACAACTTGGAGAAATGCTCCTTTGGAATGAACTGGGTCCAATATATAGGCTACATATTTGATGAGCAAGGTGTGCATGTGGATCTAGCTAAGATCCAAGTCATTCAGGATTGGCCAACCTCCACAACTCTCACAAAGCTTCACAACTTTTTGGGCCTTGCCAATTTCTATCAAAGGTTCGTGTTGGGATTCTCTCATATCACTTGGCCTTTGAGACAAGTTAACAAAGCAATTTGTTGAGCTGAAACATCACCTTTTCTATGTGCCAGTACTCACATTGCCAGACTTGCAACAACCATTTGAAATTGAGATAGATGACTATGCCTCTGCTATTGGCGCAGTTCTCACCAAGCAATGGCATTTGGTGGCCTATTATAATGAGACACTCTCTAATACTATTTGGAAATACCCCACCTACGATAAGGAGATGCACTCCATTGTTAAGGCTTATCGAAAGTGGAAACATTAGATTCTGGGGAAGGAGAGGATCATCCACACAAATCACCCACCTCTTCAGTTTATGCAGACATATGGAAAGTTGCAGAAGGAGCACCATCGAAAATGGTCCACATATTTGCAAAAAATCCAGTAGAACATTAAATACAATAATGGCAACACCTATAACATTATAGATTGCCTCAGTCGCCCCTGGTTGTGGCATTGACCAATATTGTCAACTCATGTGGGCAAGAGACTTCTGGATGGCTGCAACTATACAAAAATGATCCAAAAATTTCCACCACATACCAGATGTTGATGGATGGTTAGCGAATACTAGACTTCCACCTCCATGACGCATTGTTATGCTACCCGGGGCACCTTTGTGTTCCTTTAAGCGAGAATGCCAAGCTGATTTGGGAGGCGTGATATAATAGGGTCACATGAGACTTTAGTTTGGAGAAAATCATGGCAATATTTCAGAAGTATTACTATTGGACAAAACTCTAACAAGATGTTGGAAAATATATCAGATCCTGCACTACTTGTGCCATCTCCAGGCCAACCATTAAGAAGCAAGGCCTGTACACTCCTCTTCCTATGCCTACATTGCCTTGGAAATCCATCTCCATGGACTATATGTTTAGCTTTCCTTCTATCAAGCATGGCAACCACTGTGTATTTGTAGTTGTTGATAAGTTTTCTAAGATGGATATATTGGCTACTTGCAAGAAGAATATCACAGCAGAAGACACTACCAAACTCTTCTTCGAACGAGTGTGGGAACATTTTGGGATTCCATAAACCATTATATCAGATTGGGATGGCAGGTTCTTGAGCGCATTTTGGTCGAGCCTTTAGTCATTGTTCGACACTAAGCTGACCAAGTCGACAACATTCCATCCTCAGACTAATGGCTAGACAAAGGTTGTGAACAGGATGATAGTGCACATACTACGCATATACAACTCCAAGCATCCACAAACATGGGATGAGAGTCTTCCCTATGTGCAACGCAACTATAAAAAAGATCTCCATAGCTTGACTCGCCACAACCCCTTTTAAGTGGGCCTGGGATTTCAACCATTGTGTCCTATTTAGTTGCAATGCCTCTTGCAACTACACAGACAGAATATGCACATGTTCAGTCTGAAGCTGATAAAGGCACCAGGTTTGTTGAATGCATCCAACACATATGCCAGAAGGTTCATGATATCTCAGATAAATTTAATGCCAAGTACAAACAACGTCGTGATCAACATCGGGTGCCACATATGTTTCAAGTGGCCGACAAAGTTTGGTTACATTTGCATAAGGAACGCCTTACCGAAGCCCATCAGAAGTTTTGACCACTTCGATATGGCCATTACATTGTCACCAAGATTGCGGGTGACAATGATTTTGAGCTAAGTATCCCCCCATTCTTTGTCTGCACCCAATATTCAATGTGGATTGCCTTCAGCCATACTTTCCACCATTATTAGACACATCAGACATTGTTGAGCAATTGACACCAACAAAGATCAATCCAGATTGCATCGAACAAGCCACAATCGATTATATCATGGACATATAGATTAAAAACACTCGTCAATAGAGGATCCAACTATATTGGGTTGTCAAAGATAGCTAGCTCCTGCACCAAGGCAAGTGGCTCACTAGGGACCAAATTCATCAGAACTTTCCCCATCTTATGAAGGCACTCAACGCATTGGGGATCATTGCTTCCTAAGGGGGGAGGACTGATCCAGGTGGGTATTGGTGGCCACCTGCCTATTCCACTTGGACCCCCAACATTGGTTCCTTTCAATTTCTTAATTTCCAAAATAGTTTCCTATTTTGGCAAATTTTCGGGTTTCTAACTTCCAAAGTCATTTTGAGCCCCTAAACGACATCTTCTTGAGAAATGGGCAAACTCAATAAATCTCCTATTTTCAATCGAAAATTGTTGTCCTCAGATAGATATCTCTAACAAGGTATTGTGCACGCCAAACAAATATTGTATGCCAAAGTTACAACCCCGAGAAGTTAACGTTCCAACTAACCCCATTGGGGCCCATAAGCTTTTGTCACTTCATCTCCTAGGGTTAGGTTTTTTGATGTTTAGGGTTTTCCATTGTTTCTTAATGATAAAAGGGCCTCTAAGCCTCATTGTAACACAGTTCAGAAGGCGTGTAGCTGTCACATCTCTTCTCAGAGATACATTACCATCACTCGAGCTAGTTTGTTTCTCTTCTGCATTTGAATAATTTTTAGCAGTTGTTATTTATTAATTGGAGTTTTGTTTGTTGTATCTCTGTGCTTTTGTTTAAATTTGTACTTCATTTCATTCCTCATAAATATGGACCAATAGCCTAGTGAGCTAGTAGGTCCATTGGTTGTCAGCAATGTCGTTGGACATTTAGTTAGTTATATCTTAACAAGTATTTTGTTCAACTAACCTTAGGTGAGGTGCACTAGTCTACATCAATGAGTTTAATAAGGATTCTATTCATGAATATGGTGGAGCATCTTTTGAGTTTCCTTGTGATTTTTTTCATACATATATATATCAAATAGTCAATTTAAGCATATACAAATCAATGTACAAACTTCTAAGACTGGAACCACATACCTCACAATGAACTCCATTGTGAAACAATGTGTATTGATTTGTAAACTACTGTGGATATTTTACTAAACAGTTCGTCACAAGGTATATGCTAAGACTATATTTAAAAATCTAAAATCTACACTATTAAGGTTTATTTCTCTTTAGATTTATGGGTTTGTAGATTATTGTTAATTGTGTATGCATGCAAATTATAATTTATGCATAAAATAGAGAACAATTAAATAAAAACTCACAAATACATTTAACACAATATATATATATATATATATTTTGGGAAACCGTTTCGAGAGAAACCCAACTGGAAGGTCAGGTCGCTCTGCTCTCTTTCTCTGAATAGAAAATGACTACAAGTACAAAAAAGTAAGGCATATGGCCTGTGGGCTACCACAATGCACTAAACTCTATGTGTGCTCTCTCCCTATACCTCTCGACTACTCTCTCATATATGGAACAAGTGCACTTGAAAAGAATGGAACCCATTTTCCTCCAAGTGGCCTCATTATAACAACCCGACAGCCTACTAGTGGTTAGATTTGACTTCCTCAACACTTAACCACAATTATAATACAAACACTTCTAGAGTCCTTTTTTCATCATAATCACATGGCTAGCCCTTTTCCATAAGTTTCAAGGATTGGCATGGCATCCTCTCAAATTACAGTGGCGAAAATAGGAAGGTCTACTTCCGAGTGGAATAAATTTTGCGTATGGACTCCAATTGAGGCGATTTTTATGTTACTGGAAAGGTCTCTGCACACAAAAGATGAAAAAATATGTGAGGTTAAATAGCCAAATTTTTTCCCCCAAAAGAATTCATTTGATTCCTCAAAATGCTCCTGAAAGGTTTCTGACCCAATTTTCCAAACTAGGTCCTATTTATAAAAATGGTATTGTGAATTGACTACTCCACTTTTTCCACTCTAAAAGCGAGATGGATGAAAAAAAATATAATGATCCAATCTGGATCACACCTCCCCATTTTGGAAGGCTTTTAGTCCCCAAAAGATTCTACTAAATAAGGTGATAAAAATTTTCCTCCACCTTCTCTCGAGTGTACCATAGCTTTGCCTAGAAGTTTTCATTTCAACCTAATCTACCAAAGGTAATGTTGCTCTTGTCTTGTAATTCTAGATGTCTTCTATAAAAATGTATCTTTTGTCGACTTTGACCGAGCATCTAGTGCCAAATCCCCTACATAATGTAGGACCTATTCCTCTTCCTGATCTAGCATGGAAGCATCATAGAGCTTCAGATTCTCCACATTTACAAATGAGTAAGTGCCCATGTAAGGGGGTGGATTAAGTCTGTAGGCATTATCTCCCATCTTTTTCAGTATCTCAAAGGGACCATATTGTAGAGGCTTGATTGTCATACCAGGACCTTGTAGCCTCTCCTTATTCAACTTTAACTATACTCTATCTCCCACCTTGAATGTTTTCTCTATTATGTGCTAATCGTGCCCATGCTTGTATTTTTCTTGTGACTTTTGAAATGTCTCTTGTACATGAATATGGATTTGCTTGATATTTTTTACAATTTGTTTAGCCCTCAAGGCACCCCTTCTAAGATCCTCCCTTAATCCTCTTTGTTGTCCATATGTAATATCCAAAGGTGAAGGTGGGAAATATCCAAGACAAGTTTCAAATGGGGACTTACCAGTAGAAGTGTGGTCTACTCTGTTGTAAGAGTGTTGTATATATACCATATTTTCATCCCAGGTCTTCATATGCTTCTAATTGTAACCCCTCAAAAGTTGCACCAAAGTCCCGTTGAATACTTTTGTCTACCCACTGTCCGTGGATGGAATGTTGTTGACCTCCTCAACTTTGCCTCCATCTTCTCCCATAATGTAGTCCAAAATGCACAAAGAAATATTGTGTCCCTATTTGAAACGATGCTCCCTAGTATCCCAAAGTGCACCGACTTGTCCAAAGAATAATTTCACTACTTATTTCCCACTAATGGTCTTTTTACAAGGATTAGAACACAGATCTTGTTGAACCTATCAACTACTATGAACAGGTATTCATGTCCCTTCCTGGTTGTTGGTAGACCTCCCACAAAGTCCATGGAAATTCTTTACCATGGACAAGTGGGTATGGGTAAGGGACAATATAGACCCTGTTTCGTGTTACTAGGTTTGAAGGTACAACAAAGCATGCATCCTCTTATTAGCCTAGCTACCTATTCTCGCATCTTGTTCAATACATATACCTATGCAAATTGGTCTATGTATTCCCTACACCAAAGTGCCCTACAACCTTAAAGGTGTGAGCCTTTATGATCAACTACAAGCACTCACCCTTAGGAACACAAAACCTATCTAGCATATAGAGTAACCCATCCTGGAGATGGTAGTCAATGGTGTTGTCTCCATCATGCACATGACTCTAACTCAAAAACTGTTGAAACACCTCCTTGAAGTCCTCATCCTTTGAATATGCCTCTCTGTATGTATCATGGGTGAATAGATCCATGTGCATCATAGTTCCCAAGGCTTTGATTTTTTATGTGGATGGCCTTGAAAGCATGTTGGGCAACTTGTTTCTGTTTCCCTTCTTATAATTGATCACTAAATAAAATTGTTGTAGAAACCCCATCCACTTGTAATGCCTAGTATGTTATAACTTACTCTGGGCCTACAAGTATTGTAGTGGTTGGTTATCTTTGCAGATTGATATTTCCTTTCCCATCAAATAATTCTTCCACTTTTTCATAGCCTGCACCAAGGCATAAAGCTCCTTGTCCAGGTATGGTAGTTAAGAACTACTCCATGAAATACTTAGGAATGGTAGCATACAGACCTTCCTCCATACATCAAGACTACTCTCATAGCATACCAACTCACATCTGTCTCCACTTTGAAGGGTTGTTGCAATTTCAATAATGCTAGAACTAGTGCTTAACTGGTCTTCTTCTTTAACTCCTTAAAAGGCCATATGATGATCATTTCCCCACTAGATTCTCTTGTCACTTGTTATGGTGTGGAGTGGTGTTGTTACCACTAAAAATGAGGCTACAAATTTCCTCGGGTATTGTGATGCCCCAATGAAACTCCAAACCTTAGAAACATTAGTAGGCACCGACCATTTCATGATGGCCTCCATATTGGTAGGATCTATTTTCAACTCTCTTCCACCTATCACATACATTGAATACACCAAAGCCTGTTGTGCAAACTCACACTTCTTGAAATTTTCTAGCAACTGATGCTTATTTAATGTCTCCAACACGTGTTAAATGCAAGTTGTGCTCCTCCTAGGTATAATTGTATACGAGTATATCATCCAAATAGATAATAATAAATGAATCTATAAAAGGGTGCAATATATTGTTCATTAACCTCATAAATGTAGTTGGTACATTGCATAGGCCAAATGGCATGACTAACCACTCACACAATCCTCACTTGGTTTTGATGAGAGGTTTCCATGTATCTTCTTCTTTGACTCGAACTTAGTGATACTTCATAATTTAAGTCCAGATTGGTGAAGTATTTCACTTGTTGCAATTGATCCAACAAATCATCTATCCTGGGTAGGGAGTACTTGTTCTTGAGTGTGATTTTGTTCAATGCCCTGTAATATACAAACATCCACCAAGTCCCATCCTTCTTTGGTAAAATGACAATGGGTGACCAACATGGTGATGTACTTAGTCGAATGACACCTTGTTCCAATGGATGTTGCAATTGTTTCTTCACTTCACTCACTTCTATAATAGACTACATGTACACCCAATGTTTGGCCATAGGGAGTCCAACAATAGTTGGATCTCATGCCCCTCATGGGTGGTACCCCTTTAGGCTCTCAGAACACATCCCTTTATGCCTATAGAAACTCTTCCCGTTGTTGTTTTTATTCTTATTAGACTCCCCCATGGATGCTTTTCCTTTTACTAACTCTTCTACAAACTGATTTCCATACTTCTTGCTAGAACTTATTAGTTTCTTAGCTTGGTTTGCACTAACCAACGAATTTTTTGACTTGCTTTTGTACGTGTTGATGGTGAACAATTTTCCATCCTTGATGAGTCGATATTGGTTGACTCTTCATGTCAAGATTGCATCCCACATGTACATGTAGGGAATTCCAAATATAACTCCATATACATCAAAGGGAACTGCATCTAGTTCTACTTCATCAATAAAATCAATATTGATGGCAAATATTATTTTGCATTTTTTTGTTACCTTCAACTTTGCATTCTTATTTACCCATCCTAACAGATATGGGCTTAGATGATCACAAACTTCTAATCCCAATTTGTTGACCAGATTTATTGCAATAAGATTCACCTGTGATCTTGAGTGAAATAAAGCATCAACCTTTTTCTTCTTGACCTATATTTTTATGTGGAAGAGTTTGGTCATTTCTTTCTCTTCATGTTGTTAAAGGTTACTCAAATTCACCTCCTTCTGCACTGATGTGCAAACGATATTCTCATCCACGTCTAAGTTGCTTTCAACTTGGTTGCTCGAATTTGTGGCCATTAGATTCTTCTTCTTATTGTCTTTATTTATGTTCTTTGGGCTAAGCTATGGATGCAACTTACAACACTACTCCTCTGTATGGTTGTCAATGTTGTAGTGGTTGCTAGGATATTTTCATTGGTGTGCTATGGATGCAATCAATTTATCTCCCCCCCTTTCAATTTCTTCTCCCCCTTCTTAGAAGCATCTGGTTTCTCCTTCTGCTTTGATCCTCTTGATTGCCCTTTCTTCATGCTTATGTTTTCCAGGTACTATGTCTGGACGCAAACCTTGTCCACTGATATGGCCTTGAAAAAAATCACTTGCTTTTGCAGATGGGTGTGTAGACCCCCCAGATTCTTGAGGAATACATCTAGGTTCTGTAGGGAGACACCCAAAATTATGTGGTGTACTCTTATACACTCCGCCCCTACTAGTACTCTACATACCCAATTGGGTAAAATTGTGACTTTATGAAGGTTTTAAAGTCCTCCCACTTGGTCATTGGAGGATATCCCTCCAACCTCAAGGTCTCATGTGGCTTTCCCACTAGGTTAGGGCATGTCCCTCTAATTTCAATCGAGCAAATTAAATATTCTATTCTTCCTCTATACGGTGAACACAAAAATAAACTCCTAATTGCTGCAACCAACGATTTAGCTTTAGAGCATCAATCTCACCTTGGTACGACTTGATATCGACCTTTACTTCCATTTTTGAGTAGAGAATGTGAATGGTTCATGACACTCAAACTCGGTTGATCTCTTTCAGGTCCTTTCTTTGGTTGATTCTCTATTTTTTCTCGATCTCCTGATCTCCCTCTAATTTTTCCTCTACGATAGAACACCCATCTTCTCCAAATAGCCTAAGATTATTAATTAGGGTCGACGTGAAGACATTCACATTATGGATAATATCTAGAATTTGTGCTTCTAGCTACAGAAAACTATCCTCTGCAAGATTAGGATGGCTGCTCACAGATTCGTTGTCCATGAGTAGGGTTTTATGACTTTTGGCTTATCTATATCCCTTGCAAATCTCCATAATATACCCAAATAAACCTAATATGATACCAATATGTTCCATGAAATGTCGTGGATATTCCATTGGACAACTCATCGTAATAAATCTCATAAGACTATATTTAAAAAGTTGAAATCTACACTATTAGGGTTTATTTCTCTTTAGATTTATATATCTATAGATTACTGTTAATTGTGCATGCATGCAAATTAGAATTTACATAGAAAATGAAGAACAACAAAATAAAAACTCACAATCACATTTGACACAAGATATATCTTGGGAAACCCTTTCGGGAGAAAACCCTGCTAGAAGGTGAGACTGCTTTGCTCTTTTTCCTTGAATAGAAAATGATTGCAAGTACAAATAAGTAAGGCTTGTGGCTCATGAGCTACAACAATGCAAAAATCCTCTCTTTGTGCTCTCTCCATATCCCTCTGAGCTACTCTGCTCATCTCTGGAACAAGCACAACTCGATAACCTACTAGTGGTTAGGTTTGACTCTCTCAACTCTTAACCAAAATTACAATATGGACTATTTTATAGTCATCTTCATCATAATCACACGGATAACCCCTTTTTCATGAGTTATGCATGCTGGAGTGGCATCCTCTCGAATTATGGTGGTGAAAATATGAAGATGAACTTTTCAGTGACATAACTTTTGCATACAGATTCTAATTGAGGTGATTTTTGTGCAGTTGGAAAGATCTCTGTGTGTATAATATGAAAAAAAAGCTATGACACTAATGCGTAATTTTTTTGTCCCAAGAAGCATCGTTTTATGCCTTAAAATGCTCCCAAAAGGTTTCAGACCCAATTTACCAAACTAGATCCCGTTGGTGAAAATGCTCTCATGAGTTGATTCCTCCACTTTTTCCAATCTAAAAGCATCAAGATAGATGGAAAACAATATAATGATCTAATCCAAAAAATGTATGAACCAATAAATTCCTAAGTGTTATTTCTTGCACAACCATTTCTTATAATCCTCTTCAAAAAACAAATATAAACCAAACCAATTTTAAACCTTTTTTATAAAAAACATAATATTGTTTCAAACCAATTTATTGTGTTCCCTCTTCCATTTTAAACTATATCATTGCATCTGCACATAAATGCAGTGACCTCTCACCATCTTTAGCCAAAGCTTTCAACTATCAAATCTTCACTTGTAGGTAAGTTCTTACGTTTTAACAACTTCCGAAATATCAAACTCATTTATATTAATTGGATTTGAGACATTAAAATACTTTAATTTTATCATTAAACGATGTCTATAGAGTTATTATATAAGCAATTTGTTCATATATTATTTTTTGTTGCTCAAGAAAACATAATTTAAATGTTTATTTTTATGGAAATCAAATTTGATTTTTTTAGTATTTCTAATATGTCTTTAAAATGATGGTTTTTATATGTTTTTTATTTATTTATTATTAGAAGTGACAATCTTATCATATATTTCTTTGATTTTGAGATATTGTAAAGACTTAAAAATGATAAATCTCTCATTGCAAATATTGATTCATTGACATAGTAATAAAGA
>APFE031231039.1:62623-91351 GCA_000404065.3 Pinus taeda
AATAATGCAAAATATTCTCACTCGCATCCAACTAGTATTAAAAGGAATCTATTAAGTGTTTTAATATGAGTCAATCCAATTTGCAATCATCATATTCAAGTCAACCACTGATTTAGAAAAGGCCACCCACCCACGAATAAGCCTTACCGAGGTTACCCTCGTTAAAGCTGCATACATCGAGGACAACAATAAGACGGAACGCTGGAACCTGAAGTATGGTTAGTGAAACAAACCCTTGGTTAAGACAGAAGGGGGCCAATAAGGAAGTAAAGGAGATAACTGGAGCGACCTGAAGCTGTCGGGGCGTCATCGCAGAGAATTGGAAATACCTCCAAACTGTAAATTTTATTTATGTGGCCTTTCAGTTGGGTTGGCTGTTGGAGTTGGAGTATCCTTTGGGCTTGTATGATTGATTGATTGTTAAGTTCCGCCTGCTGCGACGCCGATTTCTGTTGGGCAATCGTTGTGCCTTGGTGCTCACTTTTCTTTAACAGTTAAAGAATAAGCCCACGTAATCATTTCCCTACTCCAAGATTGAATTTTATGTGTTAGGTGGGCACACGGTGGAATAAAAATGGTATGCCATGCCCTGGAATGCGATGCAGCATCTGGGGACCGAAGGTGCTGATTATTTGCCAGTATGCCTTGGCCCTTCAGTCATTCATTGACTATATTTGGGGGCTCCTGCATTGCTTCCAAATACACAGCATTATGACTCGACAGTGCTATAATTATTATATATATATAGTTTGAAGCAAGATAGACAGAGGCAGAGGCAGTAGGTCGGAAACTATGGGGGATTGTAACCCTTGTTGGAGGGGACGACAGCAGCAGCAGGAGGATTATTACGAGCAGCCCAAACGCCAACGGCAGCATTATCAAAGTCAACTTGCTCTGAAGGGTGGAGGTTGCTGCCGAAGAACGAATTCATGTTATTTAATTTTTTGGGCATCTCTCATTTGTAATTTCTGCTCCCCAATATCAGCCTTCAGGCCTCTCAGAGACAACGATGGGGTTTCATGGGGAGATCAGGCAATTTCCTATCCTATCCCTCCAACTTTTTATGCTTGTTCGTCTCACTATCCTGGCAATTATTAATTGATTGATGAACGGATACATACAGAACATATATCCCTTTCCAATTTTCTTCAACCGACTAACATGCTATTGAAGTCACTAGTTTCTGTCAACTTGTAAACCCCCCTTTCTCTCTCTCTCCCTCTCATTTTGTCTAGATTTTGTTTCAGAAATTTCTCAAGAAGTAGGGGACAATCAAAATGCCTATATGAACGCATGTTATGTACGGATGCTCATCACAAATTTAAAACGAGTAACATAATGGATGGCCCATGATCGGTATCTGATAATCTCCGCCCGAAAATTGCAAATTCCATGTTTTGTCTTTAACAGAAATGGTTACTTTTGTACTAGAAGAAGGCTGCAGCTGAACCGTCCAGCAGATTGATACCCGATATTAAAATCAAACTGCCTTGAAGACATGTTCATCGAAATTTCAACAAAATTACCTCCGGTCTACACTATTCTTCTGCTTTCTTGCCTGTCCAGGGATTGTTGAAGTGTGTATTTTTCCATGGTATCAGCTGCTCGACTTCAAGAGAACCAGCAGAGAGGGTGGGGATCACTTCCTTCCTTAATTCCTCTAATCCTGCCCTTTGCTTCAATTCTGGCTTCAGAACTCTTTTCTGTAGCACCGTTATCTTCACCTTTGCTTCCTCTATTCTGTTCTTGTTACTTTCCTCCATTAAATCCAGTTGAATTGCTTGCGTTTTATCTTCTTTTCCCGAGCCTCTGGTTTAATCACTTGTTTTTCCATCACCTGCATGCCCCTTGAGTTCTTTTGTTCCCAATCTTTTTTCTTTCCTTACCATTTCCTTACAG
Organism: Pinus taeda; assembly: GCA_000404065.3. NCBI lineage: Eukaryota > Viridiplantae > Streptophyta > Pinopsida > Pinales > Pinaceae > Pinus > Pinus taeda. The sequence continues at coordinate 64,523 of APFE031231039.1, forward strand.
TATGGCATTCTTGGGCATCATCATTATTTCTGTCACACCTCCAAATTTCTCTCTGAAGCTCAGAGATTTTGCAAAATGCACACCTTTTTCTGTGCCCATGTGATTTGGCCAGTATCCTGATCTCCTGGCTGCACAGCTGAGGATGCCTACTTCTGGTCTTATTCAATGACCTCTTCCAGACCTGTACAAAATTTCCAAACAACGAGGACTTCTCCAAAGCCTGCACAAAGAGATATAGGTTGTTGGTTGATCTTTGAGTCCAGCGATGAAGAAATACTGTGTGCTGGCGGAGATAAATTCCAAAGCAGAAACATTAAATCTTATTCCTCATTCTGTCCCATCACAGCAGGGTTCAAATGTGTGTTGCCTCACGTCATGGGATATGGAGTAACATCTAAGTTCAGTGTCATTAATATTGCATTGGCCTTTGGGTACATGGATTACCACTTTTCCATTGCATATGTTGGCTTCTCGTGGTACCTATTAAGTATCAATGATCATATTTATCCTGGGAGGTGACAATATGAAAGATAGTCCCACTTTTTCTTTTATTTTTTTCAAATTGCAAGTTGCAGGCCTCATTAGCCTTACTAACCACCAATGTGTTGAGCACTCGAAGGACATGAAAAAACTCTGCAGATTCAAAGCTTTCTACTAGCCTTTGTGTTCTAAAGATTATTGCAGTTCATTACTATTATCTTGGCAATGGCATTCAGATACTAGTGTGCTCCCAAGCACCACTGACGTAAACAATCTAGCAGCAACAAGTATCATCAATGACATTTGACCTAGCCAAGCTTAGAGAACATAGGCTCAACTCATGATATATGCTCCGATTCCATGCAAAAATAGAGGGATCAAGAGAGACATCTGCAATTTAATCTTCTTCGTGCTTCTTTTAGTGCCTTGTCATTTGCATTTTAGGTTCTTAGGTGGACCAAGTACCTATCAAAGGAGAGGGTGTTTTGTTATTAATGGGCTGGGAATCGGGATGCCCCAAAGGTCATTTCTACTGTTTGTTAATTAGTTCATCATAGGAGGAGTGCAAGTTGCCATTTCCTATTTCTAACGACATGAATGTTGAAACTATAGGAAGACCATGCATAATCTGTGTGTTGACTCACTTAGAAAAGCTGGCAGGGACTAGGGTTAAAGAATGTGTGCTGCAATGGGTTTTGACAGCGAAATCCATTTGCTTATTGTTCTGCAGTTTCATTGCTATGTAAGAGTTAAAGCATCGAGTTGGTTGAGAGTCCATCCTTGTAGTTAATTGTCACCATTCTTATCAAAAGACAAACTTGTATGTTAGTGAATAGATTGGACTCTGGAGTACGGGTAAGAATGAAGCATTGTAATTATAATGGATTATTTTCATGGAAAATTGTAATCCGTCAAGAGTAAATTTGAAGCATTGTAATTAAAATGTATAATTTTGGTGGAAAACCGTGATTTGTGAAGAGTTACCCCTCTATATTTTTGTGGGGATTAATATATATGCAGTTAGGGAGACACTTGAACCAATCAACAGTGGGACTCTTCTACCCTTTGTTGTGACTTAATTAGTTAAATAAATGTTATAGTTACTATTGCATGTATGAATTAGATGTGCTAGCAGCAATCCTAATTTGTATGTCTACTAAGTAACTACAGCTACGCTCTATGTCTAGGTAACCTACAAGGATCTACTCCTAGTCAATACCTTATTAGAGGAATTAAGATACATGTTCTCTCAACTCCAAGCATGTTGAAGACTCTGTATATGGGTGGTGAATGCTCCTATAACATTTCTAGCCAGAACAGTTATTCTGCAAGATTAGAGTGTTTGTAGGTTTTTAATTGGGTTGCACTTGTGAAATTTGTGGCATTGAGTATCTTTATATAGTTATCACCTGAATATAACATCTTTGTATGGCAGAAAAAATCATTCAGCTATATTGTTTTTTTCTTTTTTCTTTTTATTTTAAATCTGAAATAGGGAAAAGTCAAGGTTTTCAAAATGGGAACAATTTTCAGTATTCACAATATTTAGAAATGGCAACAGAGTACTCACTCTTTACCCCCTCTTTTTATGGTGAGGCATATGAAACATAAATCGTAGAAAACTTATCCCAGAACTAGTGCCTACGTGTTATTTTTATTGATATTGTCTTAGCTGTTAGGTTGGTTAGTCATTCTTCTTGATATTTTGTTCTAGTTATATTATGTTTATCAGTTTGGCGACTTTTCTGAGAGTGAATTCACCTGAAGTTACAGGCTTGGAAATGATAATGAGACAAAGGCAATTGAGGAACAATATGTGCATATGTGACTTAACTCAGAGAAAGAACAATCATAAAAGTCATTCAGAAGAACACGGATTGTTTGTGAAGCTCTTATTCGACCTATAGTGATTTTCCATAGATATGTGCACATGATCAATAGAGAGAGAGTTATCATGTAGTGCATACAGTAGTGTTGCCTCCACTCATGATTATATATCAATTGAAAATTCAAACTTGGTGACCTTTTGTACAAACAGAAGTCTTACATTCATGGCAGTTAGGGAACATAATTGTTAGTGCAACCAGTCAGTAGCACAAGATCGACTCATTAATTTGTCGAGTACATAATCATATCATAATAATATGTATATGTCACCAAAGACAAATTAGCTTATAAGATAAATATGCCAATTCGTGGTTAATATCTACCCTATCCACTATGTTTGGACATCCTCGCTGAAGTCTTAGGCAGATTGCCACCTTCTTTTGATACTGTGGTTTTTCCATCAATGGTAATGACGCTGAAAGCATGTCTTGTTTCATAGTTTCTTCTATGTTCCCAGATTAAAATTGATCCTCTTCCTTCTGTAATATCAAACACATTTCATCAATTGATACGTGATGTCTTCGAATGCTTGTGGTTGAACTTCAGCCAACTGGAGTGAACATTCGTCCTTATTAACTTGTTTTTGAGGTGTCTCAACAAAAATTCTTGATGAGTCTTCTCTAATACCTGACATTTTAATACCATTCACTTTCCACAAGCCATCTTTTTGTATATACCAAAGTTATCAGAATCAAAATCAGGACGAATAGAGTCCAACTGATACCGAACCAGAACTGAACTGTGAACCAGTTTTTGAATTGGTCTACTAAAAATACATTAAATATGCAAATTTTAATAAAACTGTATATATTCACATACATCAATGTAAATCCAAACTATTATATACCAGATATGCAAGGTTATGTCATATATATAACATGTAAGGGTGACTATAGCAGAATAGCATTGAATACAATACATATCTGAAGCAAACTTATTAAGGAAAACCAAGCACATAAAAACCAAGAAAACTAGAAAAATTCTTTGTATTGAGTGAATGGTGAGAAAGCAAAAGCTTTCATATATTGGTTACAATGGAGTCAAGTCAATCCACTTTATGAATGTGGAATGACCGAAATACACACTAAGTGAAATAAGACATAAAAAGCATAAAATAAACTAAAGTTCAGATGACTTTCTTAATGCATAAGTTTAGTACCTAATTGACCATTATTAAGCTAATATTTACTTTAATACCCTCTTATAATGGTCAATCTACTAATTACACCAAGCTTATCTCTGAGTTTTACATATTTATCAGGGCCCAAAACTTTGGTGAGAGTGTCTGCAGTTTGATCCTCTGTAGGACAATACTTCTGCATGATATATCGATCTTTTACAATTTGTCTGATGAAGTGGCAGCATACATTATCTTGTTTGAAGCAGCTCCTCTTCAGTGATTTGTGCGTCCATTGTTGCAATGTTCTCATCGTTGACCCATGTTGGAAATAGATTGGTAAGTTCCATCTTTTCAACCATAAAGTCCTCCTCCCTGTCCTGGAATTGTTTTTTGAAAAACTGATATGCTGCCTCTTTAATCTCTTTGGTTGTAGTGTGGATGTGCCCTGTCTCATCTTCAATTGTCCATATTTTGTTTCCTTTTGGATGCAACCATGTGGAAGAATTTGATGTTTCAATCTCCTCCTTTAGTCCATGCTAATCTACTTTTCTGATGCCATTCTTCTTCCTGTAGCTTTAAGATTTTATCCTTTCTAATCACCAGGTCTAAGATAGCCCGATGTTGTTGTTCAGAGAAGATGCTAGGGGCAATCAGATCCAGCATGAGGGCAATTTCTTTATCAATGGATAAGAGTTCCTTTCTGCGATCCATCCTTCGGTTTTTGATCCATGTTTTGACCAATATTTTCAGTTGCCTGAGTTTCTCCATTACCACCTCAATTGGGTCAGCCATGTCAGAGTTGATTGGTCCAGACCATGAGTGTTTGACTAATTCCTGGAATGCAGCCTCATTGACCCATATCTGGTTAAATTTAAAGGGAAACTTTACGTCCTCTAAGTCGTCCTGCCATTCCAAAACAATGGCTTCATGGTCATAGATATCAGAGAAAAAAGACCAAGATTTTATTTGTTTCATTCTTTGGAGCAGGAGGGAGTCCACCAGAAATCTGTCAATTCTTTTTGCTATGCTCTCAGCACCCAGTCTTCCGTTACGCCATGTTGGGCACATTGGATTTGGGACTGTCTCGAAGGGCCTTGCGACTAAGGAGATCTGAGAAGAAAGCCGCTAAAGGATTCGATTTTGCTCTATGATGCAGGAGCATCCAGCTCACAGTGACGAGGCAGAAAGACTCCAACTAGGTTCACAGGCGGGAAACTGAATTGTTAAATTCTGCTGAAGATAATTTTTATTTTATTTTATTTTACAAGCAGCAACAGTTAGATGGTTTACTTTTCCAATTAGATTATTGTTAGTTTCATTGTCAAATTAAGGGTAGTTTCTGTAATTAGGAAAAAAATAACTTTAAACTGTTTTACAAAGCTTGGAATGTTCAAACAATTACGGTTACAAATAGGAACAGTAGTATGTAACTGTCCGGGTAACAGAAAGAGGCAAAACTGCAAGCCTTAACTGAAGACAGAGGCTATAAAAGCCAAACATACATGTAAAGAAAGGGTCTTTTTTTCAAGTAGAGAACAAGTTGAGTAATTGAAGAACAGAATTATCAAAGCATTCAAAAGTACCTGAGAAATTACTGTCCATCTATTTTAACTCCTAAATTATTGATTTGATCTCTCATACGTAATTAACAAGATTTTACATTTCTGTAAACTAAATGTAACATTATGATTGCTGTACGAATATGAACTGTATTCGAAATTGTTACCAAACAAGCACACAGAGATCTAGTTGAAGAAGCACAGTTACGAAATCGAGATCAGCAAGCAAGTAAAGAGTCCAGTCAAAGAACCAAACGCCAGCGACGTAACAAACTACAAGCGAAGGCTACAGGTACCAAATAACTCATTTCCTTTTCCTTTCATAAGAAAAACAATTTACATTTGTACTGTCCAAAAACATTACGGCATAGTCGAAAACGAAAGAGTCGAGGTCCCTTAAAGATTACAGAGACTGTTACAGCGAAAACCAGATCAAAATTTGCTCAGCCACTATAGACAGGGAACGAAAAACAAAACCCTCGTTAGGGTTTGACTACAGACACAAGACCAGGGTTTGTTGAAGCCACGTTGCAGCCCAGTGAACCCATCCCAGAAAGACGATGGTGGACATGAATCCCACCAGACTCAGACAATAAAACAACAAGCGAACTATATACATAACAGAGACCTCGAGACAGACGAGCAATATAGGTTCCAGGCCTACCAACTTTCACGCCATCAAACATTCTTGAAGACAGAGACGTGCGCCCTCCAGGCCACCATAGAAGACCTGCAACCAAACAAGCGAGAGTGAGTTGGAGTCAACAGAGCCGAAAGGGGTCGAAACCCTTGATAGGAAACCAAACCAGCATTCCAAAAATTAAAGGGAAAAGGTAAAGAAAACCCTCACCTGGAGACCGTGTGAGGAGGAACCATGCATTCGAACCAGAGGATGCCACAGTAACCTGGAGACTAGAGTAGCAGGTTTGTTTAGACCCAGAACAAAAGGAGATTGAACATTAAATCAGAGAACGAGCATTTACCTGTAGCAGAGGTTGAAAGAACTCTTCCATTGTTCCTGTACGCTCAGCCACGAACAGCATAACGTTACCAGCAAACTCATAATCCAAAATCACTACCAACCCAGATTCGAAAGTAAAGGAAGACTGACATTACATGCAGGAACGGGGCGGCAAGAGCCGAATAACAGTGTTAAAACAACCCAGACTCGAACCAGACTTCTTACAAGCAACCAACAGTTACAGTATACGCAACCAGGATGAAGAGCTCGAACTCATTTATTAAAAACAGAGGACAAAGTGAACAAACGACTTACCAGAGATTGCACGAAAACCCCAGAGCAGAACACCGTCGAAGCATACAGGCGGACAAACAGTTAAACGCGCAGAGAAGGCCTCCATCCATAACCAGAGCAAGCATAAAATCAACCCACAGTGATGAAACCGTGATTCAGAGCCAACAGAAGCTGGATACAACACCCTCGACATACCTTCATCACGCAGAGCTCGAAACCTCAGAGCAAATGGCAAAAATGACAACGAACAATCGAGAAATCGATTAAGGATTAGGGTAACACCGCTTACCAAGGCAGAAGGACAGCACATTTACACCTGCAGTAAATGCCCAGCTACCAGCTACTGAACGCGGGAAAAACAAACACACATACAACTGCCACGTAACGTCCAAGTGTAACTTAACAAGTGTAAAGGGATACGCCAAGTGGGCTGGGTCCCATCACTCTATGACTGCGACACTCTCTCGCATCCAAAGTGAAGTTCAGGTCCCCAACCACTGTTAGAGGATGTATGTCGAGGATGTCGGAAGAGTCAACCAAATCCCAAAAGGGCTTTCAGTTTGTATACGGGGTATACATATTTAATATTCGGAGTTTGCAATTCCAACTGCGAGCATGGTCAGTTAATATTATACCGACATTTGACTTATAGGCCTGGAAAGTAAAAAATGAGGGATCCCAAATAACAACAAGTCCACCCGAATTGCCAATAGAGTTGGTAGCGCAACCATGCTACAATGGGCAGATTCTGAGTAATATCTCCAGGTCTTTCTGGCTTTAATGCGATATTTTAGGAATTTGGCTTTAGTGTGATATTTTAGGAATCTTTTTGTATGGGCAGATCCTAGCCCTCTCAGATTCAGTGACACGAGCCTCATTGAGAACTGGATGATACATGATATGCTACTATAAGGTCTCGGTAGAGAGTGTCTTCCCTTGTTTCATTTGACTCATTAGAAGGCCCCAGATCGAAAGACAAAAATAGAGTCTCCTCCAGTGTTTTAAAAAACTTGCAATTTAGTTCAGATTCGATGTCTCCAGTGAGAGTGAGTTTTCTAAATTTTGGCACTTTTTTCCTCCTGCGAATCTGTTCCAATGTTTCCAGGCCACCATCCTTCTTGGGATCCCTACTTTGTATGTGATTTTAATTTATGGGCATTTGTTCAAGTCCTAATCCGGGAAAATCCTCTAGTGGCTGTATGTCTACATCCACTGATATGGGCAATAAGTTTGATTCTATGATGTTCCTGTTGCAAATTAGAGACAAGAGTGAAATTTGGCTTGTCTTGTTTGCTGTGTGTACTATCTCTTTTCCTTTTCTTTTTGTGGGAGTCCGAAGTGGGGACTCCCCAGATTTCTTTTTATTTGCTTTCCCATTTTAACCAGTCACCTCTTCCATAGTGTACTCCAAGGCCTTCCTAGTTTTCAGATCCAGCTGCTCATTTTGTGCGATTTCCACTGAACCACCCGAACTTCCAGGAGGATGCTTGCCCAGATTTAGCCTCTTATCCCTCCTATCTGAATGTCTATTGTCAAGGGTGATCTCCTTTGACTTCCCAATCCTTTCCCCATAGCACATCAGACAGTTAGCCAAAAGATGTCTTATTTTATGACATTGCAAGCACCTAAAAGGAATTTTCCAATAATCGACCTATTGTCTAATGGAGAAGGTGCCCCAGTAGATGTCAATTGTTGCTGGTAACCCCCCTGCCAGGTCCACTTCTACCAGAAAACAAGCTGCCTTCTTATCAAGTAATCCCATACAACCTTCATGTCTTCGTCCATAATTCAATGGGAAATCCAGGAAGTTTTACCCATATAATTTTTCTTTTTGGTGTCTCAACCATTGGATCAAACCCGACTTTCCCGTGTTGGAGTACCAAAAATCCACAGGAACCTGGTCATTGTTGTTTAGGAAAGGGGAAGATTCACTACATTGAAGTACTCTCTGATGATGAAGAAGAAGAAGACGCCACTCCAAATACCGATGAAGAGCCACCGCAGAAGGAAGCAAAGGATGAAGAAAACCCTGACAACCCCAAAGAAGGACCGCCACAAGAGGAAAGCCTTAGTGGAGAAAAGAAGACACAACCATAAGTCAAGATTGCAACTCTTTCAGGCACGCCCAAGTATTACACCTTCAGGGTCAAGGGAGTCGTCAAGGGACAATGCATCACAACACTAATTGATGGGGGAGCCACACACAACTTCCTTGATGCAACACTAGCAGCAAAAAGGGGGCTTCCCACCGAAGAGTTCAAGGCTTGGATGTGATATTTGCGGACGGGTACAACTTGGATTGCCCACGAATGATCCCATGTTTGAGTGTAACTCTTGGTAACCATACTTTTACCAGTGATTTCTATGTAATAGATCTTGCCGACCTCAACATGGTACTGGGAGTTCAATGATTATATTCATTGGGAAAACACAAATGGATTACCAAGCATTGGAAATGGAATCTAAAGCACCAAATGGCAATAAGATCATATTAAGAGACATGTCAAATGGTGAGTCGCAGGTCGTTTAAGCCAGAAGGATGGAAGCCCTTTTTAGTCATGGGGATATAGCATATGCAACAAACTGTAAGGTTATGACCCGCAAACATAATTCACAATACAAGGTTGATATTCAACAAGTACTAGACAATCATGCTCCAGTGTTTGATGACATTCCTCTAGGATTGCCTCCTAAAAGAGGATTTGAGCATACTATTGAGCTGGAAGGAGGAGTTAAGCCTGTAATCACCACATTGTACTGACATCCGAAGAAGTTCAAAGACAAGATAAAAAAAACTATCCAAGAATTGTTAGCTATGGGACATATCCGACCTAGCGCAAGCCCATTCACATCATCTGTGATTTTGGTGAAAAAGAAGGATGGCACATGGAGAACGTGCATTGACTCCCGGGCACTTAAGTAGAAGACCATCAAAAACAGGTACACCATTCATCGAATTGATGAATTACTGGATGAACTACATGGAGCAGCATATTTCTCAAAGATCGACCTATGGTCTAGGTACCACCAAATTCGAGTTAGGGAGGAAGATGTGCCCAAAACAACATTCCGTTGTCACTATGGACACTTTGAATTTTTTGGTCATAACATTTGGGCTAACCAATGGCCACGCCACCTTCCAATCATGCATGAATAACATTTTCAACAGGTAAGTAAGAAAGTTTTTGTTAATATTCTCTGATAACCTTCTTATTTACAGTAAGACGTGGGACGATCATTTGATACACTTGGATCAGATTTTGAGCATCATGCAGGAACAATCCTTTTATGCCAAAGCATCCAAATGTGAGTTTGGGTTGACAAGGATTCTTTATTTAGGGCATATGATCAACGCACAGGGGGTACAAGTCCGCCAGGAAAAGATCTAGGCAATAGTGGATTGGACTACACCTAAGACACTAACAAAGTTATGAGGGTATCTTGGGCTCTGCAACTATTATCGATGGTTTGTTAAGGGGTTCTTTTAGCTAAGTGCGCCCCTGACAGGTTTGACAAAAAAGGGTGCATTCATGGGGACGAAAGAAACTGACAAGGCATTCAACAACCTCAAAGAAATAATGTGCTCGTGTCCAATACTAGCCCTTCCTGACTTTGGCCAACTATTTATATTATAGTGCGACGCGTCTGGAGAAGGAACAGGAGCTTTCCTAATGCAGAAAGGTAATCTGATCCCATTCGAAAGTTGGAGGATACATAAGGGCTTTACTCCATATATGACAAAGAAATGTTGGCCATCATGTAAGCATTAGCAAAGTTCAGACAATATTTGGTGGGTAATAGATTTATAGTCAGGACATACCACAACAACCTACGAGATTTCTTGGGACAAAGGGACCTGAATGAACGGCAACAGAAATGGGTAAGCAAGATTCAATCTTACGATTTTGACATCGAATATGTGGAAGGGAAGAAAAACGTGGTCGCTGATGCACTCTCCAAGAAAGCAATGACTTACACCCTCATGGAGCTCATAGAAGATTGGAAGGGGCACCTGTCTGTCAAATATGCTAAGAACCAGCTTGCTTGCTTGCTTTTTGACAAGATTATCTAGGATGACAGTTATAAAATAGTTGATGACGTCATTTATATAAAGACAGGATATATTTGGTCCTTGAATCTGCACTTAAGGAGAAAATTATGAAGGTTACACATGATATTCCTTTGGTCGGACACCAGGGGTTCTTCAAGACATACTGACAAATCCGAGAGCGATTCTCGTGGAAGGGACTCAAGGGAGCTGTGATGAAATACATTAGGGAATGCATGACATGTTAGCAAAATAAGGTTGAGCATACACCTCTTATAGGTCTTCTCCAACCTCTACCCATTCCAGAACAAAAATGGGAAAGCATATTGATGGATTTTATCATAGGATTACCCAAAGCACATGGAAAGGATTGCATATACACCATGGTGGATATATTGATTAAATTCACACACTTCTTTGCTATCTCAGCAGATTATTCGGCCAAGCAAGTGGCAAAACTCTTCTTCAAAGAAGTCTTCAGATGACATGGGTTGCCAAAGAACATAGTCAGCGATCGTGATAGCAGATTCATGGGCGCATTTTGGCAGGAACTTTTCAAGCTAGTTGGAATCGAATTAACCCCTAGCACTAGCTATTACCCACAAATTGACGACCAAATGGAAATTGTAAATAAATGGGTTGAAGGGTATTTGTGCAACTATGTGACAGGCCAGTAGAAGGTATGGATCAAGTGGTTGTACCTTAGGGAGCATTGCTACAACACCACCTACCATCTATCCGTTGGAATGACACCCTTCAAGGCTCCGTATGGGTATGATGCACCCTCCTTCATTGATAGAATCTTTGGAGACAACAAGGCACCTCTTGCCAAGGATTGGATATAGGAGAGTCAGGTCATTCTTAGGGTACTCAAGGAGAATATTCAGGTTGCTCAGAATCAACAGAAGATGTACACAGACCAACACTGGACAGAGCACAGTTTTGAGGGAGGGGATCTTGTTTTCCTGTGATTGCAACCTTATCGCCAGTATCCACTCAAGAAGAGTGGGGCAGAGAAGTTGAAGCCATGGTTTTATGGGCCTTACAATATTATCCGAAGAGCGGGTAGAGTGGCGTATGAGTTGGAGCTATCGAGTGATAGAAAAATCCACAATGTATTTCATGTATCCTGTCTCAAGAAGGCTATAGGCCAGCAGGTCACCACTTCTGTTGAGATGCCACCATTAGATGAGGAAGGACAATTGGAATTGATTCTAGAAACGATCATGGCCGTCGAGAAAACAAGTTAAGGGGAAGGTTAATTCCAGAGTACTTCATTAGATGGAAGAATTTATCGGAAGAGGACGCGACATGGGGAGGAGAATGGATTCTGCAGCACCCAGATTTGCAATTGCTTGAGGGCAAGCAATTTCGGGTAGGGGGGACTGTGATGTACTCAACAAATTGAGGAACAATGGACTTAGTAGCCTATCTGTCCTCGTAGGCTATGCCTTAAAAAAAGGGGATAATACCCCAAAAACCCCCATTGTGGGCGAGTTTTGGGTAAGTTGGGCGAAAAACCCAATTTTGGGGTTTTGAGTAAGACACACTCAACCACTTAAGAAAATGAAACCCCTCAAGGAAGTCTATAAATAAAGGAGACTTGGATTCATTTTGGAGCATTAAGTGGGAATCATTTTTATGTCTTTGAGCATTTGCTCTGAGGGTTTCAACCCTCCTCTCTCGTCAATTTCAGTGGTGAAAGATTCCACCCTAGTTGACCTTTTTTGGTTATGTTTTGGCACAGAGAAGGCATTTCAAGGTAGCGAAATTCTGGAGACAGATTTTGGTCTAAGGCAGTGAAACTCTTAATCTGTTTGGGTCTTGGTGGCAAAGTATTTATTTGTTGTTGATAAATTGACAGAATTGGGCAGAACACGTGATTGAGGGTCCCAAACGTCCCAAACGTTCATATGTCTCGAATCCTTGAATCGAAACGTAAATTGGGCTATCAACGAGGAAGTTTTCAAGTCAGTGACAATTCATGTTGTTTTTCTGTCTTACGAATGTAGAGGACTGTTGACTACTCGTCCATATTCACTGACAAACTAACGTCTGAATAGGTGGTAATCTACGTTCTGAATCTAGGTAATTTCTCTGACAGAGCAGGGAAGGATTAATTAGGATTGAAGGAACCATTTAGATTGAAAGGGCAAAATGTGAAGGGTTTCGTGTCACTTTGAATTGAACACGAGAATTTCATCTGATGTGGAGCTACATTTTGCGCAAGCATCAAGCTCGGTCCTGCCAATAGTGCCGAATGACATTGAAGACTCTTCCAGATTCATCGCTTTAATTATTGCATAGTGGGTGACGGGGGGACATAATTGTCTAAAAGTTACGTATTGACCTTTTTAATTCCTGTTGAACGTTTAGTATGTTTATAGTAGAAGAATATTAAACTTTTAAAATTGGACCTGTCCTTGTGGACGTGCGAATACTCTCAACGTTAATTTTTGTGGATCGGATTTTGATTATCAGATGTTAAAGTGATAAAGCGATTGCAAGTGTATTAAATGGACTGTAGGATTCATTGTATGCAATAAGTGTGGTATCCATTTCTAAAAATCATTTATTATCTTTGAATTGGGAATTATTTTGAGAACCCTAGGGTAAAACTGGGGAAACATTTCACTTGTTCATTACAGTTTGGCCCCTTAGGTCTGTGGCACCTGAGATTTGCTATCCTCCCTTTAGCGAATGCACTTGAGGCATCAAACTCGACCTTCTCTTTAATAGCCCTGCACGCCCCTCAAACTAGGGTAGCCTTGAGGGCTACATCTCCATGAGCCCCCTTTGATTAAATGAACCCTTCACTTGATATCTAGCCTTATGCTAAGGCTCCTTTTAAATAGATTTCCCAAGCCTTATAGGAACCCTCTAGACCTTAGGGGTTTGATCCTCTTTAGACTTAGGAATTTAATTTAATTTTTCTTTTAATTTTTCCTTTTAGAATTTTAAACCCCATCTAGGTCTAAAACCCCTTCACTTGGGTCTTTTGCCTACAAAGTTCTTTTGTGACCAAAATTCTCATGAACCCCAGATTTGGGCTCGTGGAATACTTCCCAAGCTACACTTTTCAACATAGCTAACTTGGTCTTGGGAGCCTTCTAAACACTTCTATATTAAAAATAAATTTTATTTTCTTGATACAAATGCCCAAATGGGTCTTTTACAATATGACAAGGACCCTAGGAGCATTAAATGAATGCTTGACCTAGTGACAAATAAGTTGAGCATTAAACCCATGCTTTACAAGTAATTTTTCTTTTGTTCTTTATATCATTTTCTTTCTTCCTTTTGATAGATACATAAGAATTACATCATGACATGAGTCAATTGACAATTATGAAGATTGAAAATAGTTACAATTTCCAACACTCCCTCTTAACTAGGGAGGTATTCATAATTTGTCTAATCGGTACAAGGGCAATACTCCCTCTGAAAAGTTCTCATAAGAAGAGTCGGACTGATAAACCTTTTGTAAGCATCAACATTATAACCAACACTGTCTTCGAGGCCTAACTAGACAAGCTCATCTTCATTCAAGGGCATTATGCTGGGAGGCTTTACATGTGATACTACACTGCCTCTACAAGGCGCATACCCCATCCAGATGTTCACAAGGTATGTCCTCTTAGGACCATTATTTTCTTGGATTTCCAAACCTTAATCCTCAAAGAATATTCGTCCTCTTCGACCACTCTTATCTTGGACACCTCTCCTATTCTTAAAGAGTGTCGGTCCCTTTTCTTTCTTGGATGTTTTATCCTCAAGGAAATCACAGATTCTTATCCAATCCTCCACCATTCTCTCTCTAAGACCTTCACTTAGACTTACGATTGTTAGTCCTTATCAAGTGCTTGACACATGAAGAAGAGAATGCACATGTGATGTCCAACATTATCCCCTCCCAACCAGAGAGGATATCCCTATTCCTTTTGATTGAGGAATAGATCCTTGCTCCTATTCAAGGAGACTCCTTTACTTCCTTTTGAATCCAGAGGAGATTCCAAACTTCCTTTCAATTGGGAAGTCAACACCACAAGCCTTATAGCTTTGTCTCTATACGATTATCAGCGACCAGTTCTTCACAACTACATGGCTCCCCCTTCCCTCCGCATCTCATCGTATCGAGCCTGCTTCCTTCCTTGGTATTATGGAGCCATATTCTTTGTGACAGGGTTCGGATCATCAATTTTGCAAATCGCTTTCATCTTATCATCATCCATGAAGGCGTTCTATTGAGCCTTTTCAAAATTTAAGTTGATCATAGCTTCCTCATGAAAGTGATTTCCTTGATGTTGTACGAACTTGACCTTCAGGTTATCTTCTTGCACTGCTACCTTTTAATCCCAAGATGAGTTCATCTTGACTTCATAATTTCCAGGTATCAGATTTTGAGCTTGCCTCAACATTCTTCATATATTATCCATATAGATGAACTTGCCTCAATTGTCATCATGAATTCCTGCAATAGCTTTCAAGGTAGCAAAAACAATATGTTAACCAGATAACCCATAATAATTATTAACATCATGAAGACCTTCTCAATAAAACATCAACATCCTTATGGTCCATCTCCACTAGAATCTTCCTTCATGCATCAGAGTGCCCAAGGATTGAACTTGATTACCAAGTTACCATTTTCTTCCGGAGATTATACTAGATGTTGATTTTATATATATATATAATATATATATATATTCTAGCAAGAATGTTTTAATATTCTCTCCATTCTAGGGTAAGTCAAATTAATCTTCTTAGGCATCATATAATTGAATGAAAGATTCACTATGCATAATTTATTATCAACTTTTCTTACCAGATTATATGAATGTTACCTAAAAGTTACTTTAAACATGCATTCTTAATCTTTCACACAATCATCTAACTATATGTATTCCACAATGAGCCTGCAACTTGACCAACTACATTCGTACATCCTTTTAAGAGTATTGTTTCCATACAATATGGAATATATTATTATATACTAATCGTTGTCATAACATTTTTTACAAGAACCTCCCAAAATGATGGTTCTTATAGGACCTTGAGGAACAAATTTTAAACAATGTATGGATGAACATTATGCAAAATGGTTCCAAACTTGTCATTCTTGAAAGACTAGATGAACTTTACAAATCAATTCAATCAAATAGACCCTAAATATGCTACTATCACATGCTTTTATCATTGATGCCATACTAAATCAGGATTCTTCTAGAAAATACAGTGATGCATGCTTACTCCTTTAATCATCAGTGAACTTGTTAGCATTAATTCCCTCAAGGTTCTTATAGTTCCCTCTTTCCATCACGCTTATCATTTTCAAGTACTCAACAAGTGCAAGTGTTGCTTTGATTTGTTCTTTCATCCTCGTTATCTTGCTTCCCTTATGTATCTGCAATTTTCATCAACAAGTACAATCAAGCAAAATACACAAAGACAAGAGCATGATGTCGATTTTGTTAATCTAAGGTTTCCATGGTATCTTATAGGGTGAGTTCCTAGGGTTTTTGAATACAAACCCTAAATTCTTTGGAAGCATCGGCTCTAGGGTCTTGATGTTATATCCTAGACTTCATCCAATTCCACCCTTGCTAGGGTTTACCCTCCACCCTCGCTAGGGTTTACCGTATACCCTAGATTATTTGCAAACCCTAGAAGTCAAGAGCTAGGGTTTCTATGAGGGAACAAACAAATTAGGGTTAGAGTTTTTCACTTAACTAAGGTTTTCTAATCCAAGTCCCATCTAGGGTTTACAATCCTTAGATACCTAAAACCTTCAACAGAGTGAAGTATACAAACCCTAGATTCTTGCCATTCAAAACATGCAACAAAACCCTGATGCATTCCATTATTTTATGCAGGCCCTTTAGCAAAGCCTTACAAATGAACATATAATACCTAGAGATCATACATACATTCAAGCAACCCTACCTTATCCTTTCTTGCAAAGGATTTGTCTCTAATTGACTTTATTTGAAAGAGACTACTTCCAAAGAATAAAGTCTTCATCTCATAGTTGAAGTTGTACTTCCTTCAAAATTGCCTTCAAGAGAAGCTTCCAAAGATGCTCTTCTCAAGGTGTTTAACTGTTGCTTCTAAAATTCCTTCTTTACTTCGATGCCGTTGACGATAAATCTAGCTATCACTCTACAACTTCGATCCTCTGGATAGGGCTTACCACAATCACTATAAAAACCTTGATACTAGGCTTAAAAAAAGCCTCTCCAACTTGCGATTTAGAACCCTTTTTCAAGATGACATCTTTCGCTGCTTTCTAGGCCTGGTCTGAATTTGTTTAAGGCCTTTCGGCCTTTCCAAACAGTGCACTATAGGACCCTCGACCCTTCTGCAATCTTCACAGTAAATGCGATCTGATTCTAGAAGAGTTTTGCCACCAAACCTTACAAAAACAACCCAGAAACGCTTCCCAAATCTTGGCCTTCTGCGTTGTACTAAGGTATTGATACTGCCGTTCTAGCTTGTAGACTAGCTCTTCAAACAACCCTCGATGCCTTTAAATTAGTTCTGAAATCCTCGGTTTAGTTTACAATGATATTTAAGTGCCCAAACTTGCCCTTGATCCCACATTTAGCCTTTTGCTCTTACTCGGTCTTGTACTGGAACAATTTTAGCCTTCAAACAATTTCTTTATCTGGACTTTGGTGACCTACTATAGTGATTTTCTAGATACCTTAGATCATGACCTTAGCTTTGATACCATGTTGGAAAATCGATTAGGGCAACATTTAATTTTACTTTTCCTTGCTGGACAATTATTTGTGATATTATGTTCTTCTTGATTATGCTTATGTTCTCATCATCAAATAAATGCCAAAACAATGAAGATGACAACCATACAAAGATGAACACAAGATATAGGCTCTAAGCCAGGGCAAAACCCATAAAGAACTTCTCTTCGTATAGAATCAATTCAAAGGAGACTTCCAAGACCAAAAACCAAGACCCAAGACTACCACCAAGAACCAAGCCAACCATCCAAAAACTTCTTCTAGAATGCATGATAGGATCTCCAATGATAACAAGGCTCTTCTAGCATTTAGATCTCTCAAGCTGAGTTTGCAATATCTTCCTGCAATTTTGGACCTGTTGCATGTCCAAAAACCCTAGGCCTCTCTCATGTGTGAGCTGTCCCAAGCAGAATTTCAGAGATCCAAACTTTCTAGGGAACATCTTCTTCTTCCCTAGACTTCTTGCCTTCCAAGGCCTTCATATCCTTCTTCTAACCGTAGATTGAATCCAAGAGATGTATGCTTAATGTGTGTGTAGCAATAGGTTGAAGATCGATTTTTATATGCCCTTTCAAGAGGCTCCATTACCCCTCTTTAGGCCGACTTTACATAGGCTGGATGACTTGGTCTTGGGAGCCTTCTAGACACTTCTATATTAAAAATAAATTTTCTCCTCTTGATACAAATGCCTGAATGGGTCTTTTACGATATGACAAGGACATTTTGATGCAAGTAAACCCTAGGAGCATTAAAAGAATGCTTGACCTAGTGACAAATAACTTGAGCATGAAACCCATGCTTTACAAATAATTTTTCTTTTGTTGTTTATATCATTTTCTTTCTTCCTTTTGATAGATACATAAGGATTACATCATGACATGAGTCAAATGACAATTTTGAAGACCAAAACTAGTTACAATTTTGCAACATATTTCATTGTGCTATCTGGCTCCTTGTGATCTAACAATTTTATCTTGAGTATGTAGATGTTCTACTTCTACTTGTGCTATTAATTGTTATTTCCATTTGCTATTGTAGATTTATTGGTGTATAGTTATCTTGCACTAGTATTTGGATTTAGAGAAGTACTCTAGACTTGGACGATCTAGTGGATTTTCGGTTGAACCCCTAGAACTTTCTTCCATTGTATTATCCTATCCCATCTGGATTTAACAATCATTTTTAAAAAGTGTGTAGAAATGATCTTGGGGTTCAGATCTTGGGCGTTAGGGGACGTTTTCGGTTGGACTAGCCAACTCCCAAGACATAGAAGTCGAAGAGCCTATTTTGGTTGCTATCAAAGGCTTATCTAATGAAATTTTGCAAGGGTTTCTTGGCTATTGCCCGTGAAAAGTATATTTATCTTCATATTTCTCTAAACTATTGTGCTTTACTGAATAGATCTGGCTAAATTAGAGCTCATCTCTATTGATCTAGAAGCACAATTGTATCTAGTAGATCTATAAATTTGTAAATATTTTATATATATATATTTCCTAACCCTCATTGTATATAATCAATTTTCCTTGTATCTATTTCTGTTTGTCTTTTGAATTTCGCAGATCTAGCAAAGAGGAGGGTTTCTTGTTTACAATTTCTTCAAATTTTTTTGTAGACGATTAGGGTTTTAGGGGTTTTCAAGTTCATTGTTCAAGTTCGATTTGAATTGACTCATCATTTTTGGCTCTTGAGGAATTAAAATCAAAATTTTCTTGAAGTTGTGTACCACTTTTGAAGTTGATTTCTTCAAGTGTTTTCATTGAATTGTTTTTTCAATACATTTTCTCAAATTGATTTGGAAGGATCTCATCCAGGGTTTGAAATTTTTTGTAGATCTAAAATAATTTTTTTTGGTGAGGCTCAAGCCTTTTTCTTGACATCTTTTCACTGAGCTGCAAACATTTGAGGCTTCTCCTAGCCTCTAAGACGAAGGGTTTTTAGAGATTGAAATTCTTTTGTGAGGCCGTCTTCATTCTGAGGCTTTTCTGCCCTAGCTGTAGGCTTTAAAAGGGTCTCCTTATTTCTATGCAATTTTTCTTGGATGTTTTGCAACTAAACCACAATAATTTTTGGAAGGGAAAATGTTATCAATTTTTTTTAGGAGAAATTCAAAATAGATTTGTTCCTTGGGCTCTAAAATTTTAGATCTGATTTTTTTTTGAAAACCGTCTTCAACATTTTAGAGCAGGATCGATTTCTTTTTTGGAAGTCGTCTTCAAATCTAAGCTCAATCTCTTCAACCACAAGCAATTTCATGAGCGAGTCTCCATAACATTTGGGTGATTTTTTTTTTTTGAACAAATATTAAGGTTGATCTTGGAATTTAATTTTTCCTAGCTGCGAAGTTCCTCTTTCATCCCGTGCATACATTCCTACTTGGGCCTGGACGTCAATTTGTTGGAGCGTAATTCTTTTTTGGAGAAAGTCGATTTCCTTTTTTGGGAAATTTTTCATCATTATAAAGTTTTTCCCTCAGTGATATCTTTGGAAAATGGGTTAATTCTTTAGTTGAGGAAATTTCATCATAAACTATTGCTATATCATTTTAAAATTCCTCTTTTCCATATTGACATCTCAAGGAGAGGGTATTTCCTATTAAAGTTATTATTTTGTAAACCCTCCTTAGAGACATTAAACCCTCTCATATTGCCTAAGGGGGTTCTCTTTGTAATCCTAATAAAATGAATTTTTCCCTAGGGGAGCTTGGGATTTATTCCCACTGTATCCCACCTCCTTATTTAAAGGGACGATTTATTGTGGTAGTGACTAACTTGCTTCTAACATTTTCTCTTGCTCTCATTAGATTAGTTCCATTTCCATTGCATTTTAGTTCTAATCCCTTGAATTGCTTCATTGAGCTATTGTCAGATTTATACTTCATTTTTAACTATTTGATCTAATTGCTACTTGATCTAATTTACAGTTGAGTAATTCCTGTCTTTATCTCACTTTTGTTTTAGATTAAAGTAGTATATCTTTAATTGTATAATTAGCAATCTCATCTACCATCATTTAAATAACTACTTGTGCTCTATTATTCACATTTTCCCTATTGCTCTTAAAACTTTTAAAACACATTATATGTGAAGTGACATTCCTAAATCTAATTAATATTAATAATTCAACTTCACATTAAGAGAATTTTCTGTTGAGGCACTTGTGTTATTTCTCTAATGCTTTGTTTCATTGAGTAATCTCTATCTACTTCATTGAATCATTGTTACAAGTTAATCTCATTTTGTGCTTAAAGTAATCTTGATCATAATTGAATTGGTATTTCAGTCTTTGAAGCATCTTGTTCTAATTGCATCTCATTGAAGCATTGCATTGACATTTGCATCTTATTTACATATTAGATCTATATTTGCATCTTTAAAATTTACCTCTTAGCATAAGTTTGGTTGATATAAATTTTAGGACCAACTTCCCTGACTTTCATTTAATTTGATAAATTTGAGTTTCGAGTAAGGTTAAAACATGTGACCTCGTAGTTTGTTGTGGTCGAGCCCTTGTAGGAACGAAGGCACGTGGATTGCCAAGGAGGCTAGGTAGGTTTCATTAATGATGGACTAAGCGCCTCCTCGACCTATCTTTCTTGCAAGTCACCTCAGTGCTTACCAAGTTTTGAGAAATTGAGGAGAAGCTTCACCATAGGATAGGCATATAATTTAAAATCAACCAAGATCCTTGCATCACACATAGTTTGATTTGCATTTATCCATTTAACATTCTCTCATTTTGCATCAAATTGATTTGTAGGCATTTCATCTTGCAACATCGCATTAGATTTCTTTTGTACTTGTCATCTGAAATATTTTCTCATTGGCCTATGATATTATTCTATCTTTTTTGAGCATCTCTTTAAGTACAAGTTTTATTTATCTTCCAAGCTCTATCTTATTGCTCATATTTCAATATTGTGCTATCTCTTGTTCTAACACTTGTCTTGCAGCATTGTCTATCTTGTAACTTGAAATATTATCTTCATTTGCCAGTGTTATATATTTATTTGAGCATTGTTTATAAAGCACTGCTCTGTCACATTTTATCTTGTTGATGTCATATTGATTTAATTGAATCTATCTTTTGATATCTATATTGCTCATTAATAATCATACTTGCGAATTAATCCTTAATTCAAGTTATATTGTATGGTAATTGCTTTGTCCTTTGTCTCCTAGAACTTGTTGCTTCAACAAGTTTTCTTTTCATAATCATATTTAGGGACTACCCCCCATAGCTTGCATAGGAGAGAGCTTAAACAAAGAGAGTTGGGAACATGTGACAACCCCTTCTCTGAGTGTTGCGCGTTAAAGACTATAAAAACTTTTCCCACACTTGGGTGTACATCTTAGGCGACAACACATTTCATGATATCAATTTGTATTACATTTATTTGACCACCTCTAGATCTAGATATCACTAATAAGTCATCAGTGGATAATGACAACACTTTATTAATATGCAAGGATGGGAACTCAAAAGAAGATGATCTTGACTCTCGAGCTTTATGATTGTCTAGGGACTCATAATCTAACATTACCCTATCCCCAACCAAATTATACCAGTAAGGTAACATGAACTAGTGCATAAAATTTTATCATTTTAATCTTTAGTCTGACACTTCTAAATTGAGCTTCAATTAATATATGCTTGAAAAATCAACGAAATGGATGTTGAATGGTTCTTTTGGACTTTTTGAAAGAGTAGAAATTTAGGAATTGGACAACTACCATATCTGAAAATTCCCCGATAAATGATGAACAAATAGGATCATCAAAGTTCTCTTTGAATTTAGACACCATTAAGCATCGAACAACATCCCAATTATTGATTTGGTTGTAGATAGCCTATCAAGGAGATCAATTGCTATGTTAGAATTCATAAATTTTGGTTGATAGATCTTTGAAATTGGAAGTTTGCTCATCATTGTTGATATTTCTTTGTTAGGTGCAAGGTGAGAAGTATGTGGAAGGGATCCAAGCTTGAGATTTTGGATTCCTTTGTTCTTCAATGGTTCATCATTGTATGCGGTGGCTTTGTTGGTTGACCACTAGTTGGACTCGATTAATATGGTGGTATTAGTTGACCACTAACCATTTTGATTTCGTCAATACGTTGGTTTTGGTTAACTACTAACCATTTTGGTTTGATTTAATATATCCCCCCAACCTTGAGATGTAGAGTATACCATTCTCTTGACTTGTGTTTTAATTCAAAAGACATGTAGAATTGGGCCCCAATCATGTCCAAAATATTCATCTGGAACAATTGTTTGAAAGCCTTTTGCTTTTGTTATTTTTCTATGCAAATGTGTTTATCTATGTTTGAACTAGACAGTAAGACTTATGCAACTTCTTGACTTGTTGATTCCATCTCCAAGAACTTATCTATTCATAATTAGCTGTTTTCATTTTATCCTTCATCTTTCAACGATTCTTTGAGAGATGATTTGTCTTCCCACAATAAGTCAAGCATGGAGATCAAAACATTGATTCTTCATAATACCAACTTGATGACAATGCTGACATTCAAGTTTTTTTTTCTCAATACGTTTATCATGAACTTTATCATTTTTTTAAAGGTAAATAGTGAATCGGTAACTTCAGAGGATTGCTTTGGGGGAGACCCATGATTGAATCACAACAGCTGCCACTATTCACCTCAATATCAAGATATTCAAATTTTGTTTCCCCTTTCGGCTTATAGGAATTACTCGTCACATTTCGTCAACATGTTCAAAATTTTGTCACACTGACTAACATGTCTCCAAAGAATAGATCCTCGGTGGAGGGGGAATTAAACCCACTAGCTACCACTCGAGCTATTGTCCTTGACTATCATCAACTCTATCATTAACCTCATTAACTTTTTCATTAATTTTTGAAGTTTTAAATTTTTACCAAGAAATGTTGCACTCATAAACTAAATTGGTTTAAAGTAATTTGGGATATGAAAGCTGCAACTTTTGTCGTATCCTAAGCCATGTTGGAATTTGTTGAGTTGCATTTCTTCCCAAGGTCTAACAATCATCTTGGAAAGATCTTTTTGTAATTCTGGATGTTCTTCTATGTTCACATTTATTATTGTTGCTACTACTCTATATTATCACTGGTGAGTCATTTTCAACAAGACTTGTCTTCATCAATTCATTGTATGATTCCATCTCATAGCTAGTTAGGAATTATCAACAATATATTTTGTTGCCTTTGTATCAACCATTGAGTCATGTGTATCACAAGTAGCATCAACCATCTGCATTAAGTCATGTCACATGTTAAATCAACCTTTTGTATGAACTCATTTGTTGCACATGTTGCATCAACCATGTTTTCAATTTTTTCCCCTTTTAAGTTAATTTTAGTTCAATTGATTCAATCAATTTATCCTTCAAATCAATTTGATTGTGAAGATCAATGACCCAATTATGTAATTCATATAAGGAGTCTTGTAATTCCTTGATTTTTTGATTAGTGTTCTTGCAAAGGCTTTCCTCCTTTACCCATTTTAGATTTGTACTTGTCATGCTCGCTTGTGCTTATTTCTTTTATATTATGTTTGCTTGCTCTTAATCATGCTTAGGGTGTTGGGTGTTGAAGAATCTAGGGCATTTAGGTTGTGATGAGATTCTTCTGACGATGATAACTATTTGTGAAGAACTTTTACTTTTCTTATTAGCACAATTTTCCCTTATTATTATTAGTGTATATTTTCTTTCTTCATCAAACCATTACCAAAACAAAAGAGACAAGAACACAAGATATTGGCTCTTAGTTAGGGCAAAACCTCTCTCTGCTAGAGAGGAAAACCCTTTTGCAAATTTCTCTTATTGAAGCTTCAATTGACAAATGGAAAACCCTAGACCCTTGACCAGTAGGTCGTCCAAGCACAAGATACAGTCTCTCTTTTGCAACTTCTTTTTTGTCCTTCAATCAATGCCTCCTTCTACATAGCTCCTTGATCTCTTCCTTTGCACTTCTTTTGGCAACCGGTAGCACGACTGTGGAAACCCTAGGTCTCCTTGACAACCTATTTCATAATGTATCCCTTCCTTCTTCTTCTCGTTTGGAAGGCTTCCTTTTGCTTGATGATTGAGCTAGAGAATGAGACCTTCCTCAAGGGATATTTCCGAGTTGAGAGGCTGATCCTCCTTGCCTTATTGCAGTCTGTTTTCCTCGCATGTGTGGCTGATATAGACTTGTTCTTGACCCTTTTTCTTGCTCCCTTTCTTCTCTTTAGGTTGGACACACTTCGCTTGAGATGGACGCTTATTTGGAGCCTCTTTTCCACCCAAACAATACTCTTCTTATGCTGCTGCACTTGCAGATCTGATATGACAGCAGACAGACCCTTTCTCCTTGGCAAGTGTGGCAGAGATTAGCCCCAAAATAACCCTCCCAAACTTGGTTTCTACTTCTCCTTCTTTGCTACCCTATAAGCACCTTTCCGCTCCTTTTTCACACCTCTTTCTTGACTCTCTTCTTTGCTGATTTCAGAGATCACTTGATGGTCTATTTGTGAGGATGAACTGCCCTAAATATAGGAATCTGTCCCTCCTATTTGGGCCGACTTGAGCTAGTGAGGCTGGCATGTCCTTAAGTGCACCAAGAATTCATTTCTTTGAGCCGACTTGAAGAGGAGACTTGTCTTTGCTTTGGAGGATCACTTTTGACTTATTTCTTTGACTCTAATACATAGATTTACAGTGTAACATGCCCATATGGGTCTTCAACAATTACATTGACTCTTTGACTTTCCTAGAAGCACTTAAACATGTGCTTGACCCATCAAATGGGCAAGAAACCTGTTCTTGATAATGACAAAAATAATGATTCTTTTCTTTTACAAGTACAAAGATCAAAATTACATTTATGAAGACCGAACCTTTTTACACTTTCTTCAAAATTGGGTACCATTGATCATGCACCCCAAAGTGTGATTTTACATTGATTTTATTTTGATGACTTTGTTTGTTAAATTTCCAAGCCCCATCAAAGTGCCAAATTACTTCTTAGTAATTTCCTTGTTAATTAATTTAAATTATAGCTTATTGAATAAAATGCATTACTAGGTATTTTAATTGGTAAATAAAATAACTAGCAGAATAAAATGAAACCAATTTCATAGTAACACAAAGTATTTATGCCCCTCAAATCTGCTATTCATTAAAATAATAGCTCAGCGTACAAAGGCTCCCTTCTTGGGAAAATGACCATGTTGCCTCAAAATTTAGCAGGCCTTGTGAGGGGATCCCACAAGGCAAGGGCCAGACCCTGTTGCAACAATGAGGTAGTTTGCCACTGTCACCTTAGCAATCTTCCTCCTGCTCTTTAGTGGAATTTCACCACAAGGGATTCATCCCAGTGATCATCTAAGAGAATTTTCTCGGTTATATGGTTCAAGGTGATGAAAGCATAGGCTAGGTGGAGATACCCAGTGATGGACCGAGACTGAATACTTCTTAATAAGGAATAGAGTATTATGCACCTAGACTGGCAAGGATATATATGGCCTAGGGTTTATTGATATGCAACAATAAAAGAGTACCTAGACACATTAGTCAAAGAAAGGTTTACTAAAAGATAACGTCAACAAATTAATAGAGAAAACTCTCAAAATAAGCCTCAAGTTGAAGCTAGGCTAGGGTTAGGGTTTCCAATGCACAAACTTGTCTAGAGAAAGATGATGTCAATGCTTCAAGGTGAAGTTTTACCATGCAGATGTCTAGATTTTGAGTTAGAAAGGATTGCCAAGCTAAAAATTAGGTCTTTATATGACAAACACTCATCCACAAATGCTCTAGACTAATTAGGCCCTAGGAAAAACCCTAGCAGCTTGTCTTAAAAGGCTTAGGAAAATAGAAAATGTTAGGCCAGGCAGTAACTACATAAGGCAAAAATGGTTCGTGTATTATTCCATCAGGTAGGTCTTCATTATATACATGAGGGAGAGACTGTTCAGTTCATCTCCCGATGACTGTTCATATTTCTTATTTATCTATTTACATATATTCCCCCAATCACAAGGATTAGGTGTCAACATTCCCCCCCTTAATCTGAAGGGTTGTTGGTGAGTCCAAGCATCATTTTGAATCGTTCAAGCTTTTCTCTTCCAAGTGCTTTGGTGAAGATGTTTGCAATTTGCTCATTTGTGGAACAATGACGGAGATGGACTGTTTTGGCCCTCAACATGATGTCGAATCAGATGATATTTAGTATTGATGTGCTTCGTTCGATCATGGAACTTTGGGTTCTTGGCCAACTTTATTGCAGATGTATTGTCAATCATGAGTGGAATTGATTGTACTTGTTTTACCTGCAAATCTTCAAGAATTTTCCTGAGCCACACAATTGCTTTTGTTGCTTCAGCTGCTGCCATGTATTCTGCTTCTGTTGTGGAATCTGCTGGAACTGATTGTTTGCGTGATCTCTAGGAGACAGCTCTTGATCCAAGACTCATAGCATATCCTGAAGTAGATACCCCAATTTCTTTGTCTCCATTGAAGTCTGAATCAGAGTATCCAATCAAGCTGAAGTCGTCCACCTGTGTATGCTTGATTCCAAAGTCTTGAGCTCCCTTCAAGTACCTTAGAACTC
Source organism: Pinus taeda (assembly GCA_000404065.3). Classification (NCBI taxonomy): domain Eukaryota; kingdom Viridiplantae; phylum Streptophyta; class Pinopsida; order Pinales; family Pinaceae; genus Pinus; species Pinus taeda. Next base: position 91,229 of record APFE031231039.1, read on the forward strand.
TTTTTGCAGCAGACCAATGTCCCTCACAAGGCTTTTGCATAAACCTGGATAGGATTCCAACAACAAATGAAATGTCTGGTCTGGTAGTAGTTAGGTAGTTGAGACTTCCTACAAGCTGTCTAT